>QEOT01005897.1:31461-50391 GCA_003123785.1 Pterocarya stenoptera
AGGAATTAATTAGAAAGAGTTGTTGGAAATTTGTACTCTATTTTCACCGATGGAAGTTAGTTCTGATTGGTTGAGTGGACATTATATGTAAGAGAAATGCTTGCACGCTCATAAATATTTTATAAAATAATTTTATAAATTGATATGATTTGATGTGATATATTAAATTATAAAATATATTAATCTATTATAAAATATATCTATTAATATAACACTTTAAGCCACATGATCAGCATGTAAGTTTATTTAATTTCTGTGTAAATATGTACACTTCTTTATAGCAGCTTGCTATATATCTAATTTGTTAAGATGACTTTCGAAAACTACTACATCTTTTGTATTTTTATTTATTCCGTGGAGATCGATCCAAGTAATTTTAGATTTGTTGTTTTGATCAGTGTATTACCTTTCGATCAATTCTCGGGATGAAACTAAATAAGTATATATTTAGTTTCCATGTAGCCCTCCATTAATTATAAACATGTAAATTCAATTTTTTATTGAGATTCTCAAATTAATTCGTAGATAAAAATTCTACAATTTTTTATCCTAAACACTTTTTATAATTCGAAGAGAAATAAACATATTCTAAAAATTGTTTAGGTCTGGAAATTATCAAAACTCTCGATGCTAAATTTATGCAAGATTTTAGAAAATCTCGATCTCCAATTTATGAAAAGAACTAAGAAGACCTTGATCCCACTGGTAAATCTTACCATACATGATACATGCGTTGAAATTTGCACAAAACTAATACCGAACTTGGTTTAATTGAGCTTCTCCTCCACTGCACCCACCATTTGACAAAATGGACCCAAAGTAACCATCCCGCTAGCATTTAATTGCACATATAGATATAGAATAGTGTCCCAAATGGGTACCACAAACGACGTAAGTACGTGCATGCTATTGACAAATAGGGGCTCAAGCCCCAAACTTGGGAACTTTGGCGGTGGAGATTTGAGCAAGGAAATGCTCGGCTACAAGCCGGCGTTGAATCTTTCCGGTTGCAGTTTTTGGAAGAGAATCGGTGATGAAAACCTTCTTGGGGGCCTTGAAAGCTGCCACGTTCTTCTTGCAAAATTCCAGCACCTCCGCTGCCTCTATGTTTGACCCTTCTCTAGGAATTACGGCACAATTTATCTGCACATGATCATGAATTCAAAGAATTAGCAATTCAATCCAAAATTAAAAGATTTAAATCATTTTTAGAGTAATGCTGTAAGCTGTCTTTAATACTGTCTTTGAGAAAAAATAAAATCTATCATTAAATAAATAATTTTATTTATTATTTTTCTAATTTTTAATATTTAGGCTAAAACTTAAAAGATAAGAAAATAATAATAATAATATTTTTTTTAATAATAATAATAATAATAATAGTAATAGTTTGCTCACCTCTTCACCATATTTATCGTCAGGGACTCCAAAGGCAACAGCCTGAGCAATCTCAGGATGGGACAGAAGCACTGAATCAATTTCGATTGGAGATATCTTTTCTCCTCCACGGTTAATGAGCTCCTTGATCCGACCCACAAGATGTAAATACCCGTCCGAGTCGAAAAACCCGATGTCTCCCGTATGGAACCACCCGAATGAAAAGGCGGTTTTATTGGCTTCAGGATTGTTCTTGTATCCTTTGGTCACGTTTGGTCCCCTAATACACACCTCGCCGTGTACACCCTCCGGCTGCCGGACTCCGTTCTCGTTCAAGATCGCCATTTCCTGACCCACTGGCTTGCCCACAGACCCGGGCTTGTGCCCGCCGTCCTCCGGTAACGGGTTGGTTGCCATGAGATGAGCCGCCTCTGTCATTGCGTAGGCTTCCAGCACAGGCGCACAGAATGCCTCCTCAAGCCGAGACAGTACTGACGGAGCAAGCGACGCGCTGCAGCTACGGATGAAGCGGAGCTTTGGGTAAGCAGGTTCGGGTTTGCTGAAGTGGCGGTCTATAATGATTTGGTGGATGGTCGGGACGGCGGTGTACCACGTGGCCCCGTACGAGAGCATGTCGGACCAGAACGTCGAGGCCGAGAATCTGCCGGCGGATGGGAGTGTCACTGCGGCTCCTGCAGCAAGCGAACTCAATAACCCGGCAATCAACCCGTGGACGTGGAATAATGGGAGAACGAGCACGGTAGAGTCGGACTCACGGAGTTTGTACACCGATTTGATATTGCAAACGGAGGATGCTAGATTGAGCTGAGTCAGAGGCACTCCTTTGGGTCGGCTCGTGGTGCCCGACGTGTGAAGGAAGAGCGCCACGTCGGACGGATCATTGACGACTTCCACGACCGAGCAGTCGGAGATGGACTCCGATTCCGACGTGGAGATAGAGAGTTTCGATTCGGCCTCGTGCAGCGTGGCGGTCGCGTGAGGGATTTTGAGCTTGGAAGCTGCGGCTTGAGCTGATTGAATTCCTTCTTTCGGTGTAATGAGAAGCTTTGATTCCGAGTCAGAGAGGTAGAACTCGAATTCTTCTGCGGTGTAAGCAGCGTTCAATGGTGCAGCCGTGGCTCGGCATCGGATTACAGCCAAGAACACAACCACAAACTGCCAAAAAGAAAAAGCAAGTGTTCAATATCTCACAGGAAGCGATTTTTACGGAGGAATATCCGTAAGAACCAAAACAAACAAATTCTGAGTTTTCCTGATTGGTTGACGAGAAACGCGAGGAAACTAAACGAGAGAGAACAAAAATATACCTCTACGGTGTTGGGGAAGGTGAGGGCTACGACGTCGCCTGGATTGATCCCGGAGGCAAGTAGAAGAGAGGCGGCGTGATCAACGAGCTTTTGTAATCGGTCGTGCGTGAAATCGAATTTCCCGGATACGGAAAGAGCTCGCCGGGTTGGGAATTCGGACGCAGCTCTCTTCAACAAGCCAGTAAGCGTCAGATTTTCCATTTTTTATCGGTAGCAACGAATGCTTGTGTTTTTTTCCCTGAGAAATAGTGATGAATTCAATAAAGAATGAAACAATGGCTGTGAGAGATGGAATGCGGCCATGCAGGGATGGTCTCTGTATATATGGGAGGCTGGTGAAGGGAAGGGGAAGGGTAAGGAGGGCCACGCGGCGATTTCATGAGTTTTCTGGACGGTCAGTTAGAGTGTGCGTGTCGTGTTGTGAGTGCGTGCAGTTTCATAGAACTGCTAGGTGTCTTTTTGTCTGACAGGTGGATTAGCCAGTGCCAGTGATTGGCCGACGCGATACCGGTTGGCAGTTACGGCGGATCCCACCTGACCCGATATCGAGTCGAGATGTTTACTGGTATTCGTGCTCCGGCGCTGAAAAGAATCTTTTATTTCTTCCTGCATTTTTTTTTTTTCAAAATCAAAGAAAAATAGTGTCCGTTGAACTCAAAAGCTTGGGTGGATAATAAGATGATTTATATATTTTTAATTCTTGAAAGACAGTGTCTTATAATTTCATCTTATTATTTATACATATTTATATATAAAAGGTTGGAAAAAGCTCCCGACAGATGAAAAATCATTTTTAACACAACCAATAAAATTTTACCATGTAAGACATCTAAAAAATTTCTATCTACACTCAGACATATCAGAATTTGACATGTGTTAAAAATGATTTTTCATCCGTCCCGTTCGGAGCTGATCTTCCCATAAAGGTTAGCCTTGACTTGTTTGTTTTTGCTTATATAGGTGTTGTTGAAGAATTGCTGGAAAATAGTCAAAGAAAGGGGACGAAAATAAGGAATTAATTGGGAAAGATTAGTCAATTGAATACAATTTTCTCATGCATATTTTCTACGTAATTATAACTTCTCTTTTATATTTATGCAGAGAACTTTAGTCATAAATAAATTTTATAAAAATAAATTTATAAATTGATGTGATTTGAGATGATACGTTAAATGATAAAATTATTTTTATTATAAAATAGATCAAAATTATAATATAAAATCACGTCAGTTTGTGAATTTATTTTTATTGAATATTATTTTGATTATAATAGTTCTCATATTTCATAAACAATTAATGAACCGTCAAGTACAACGTGATTACAGCTAATTAAGCAATCTGTTTTAGATCATTTTTTTTTCAAACAAAAAGAACGAATAATTAAGATTTATAAGGTATTAATTAAAGAGGTTCGGTCGCTGTCTCAAAGACGGTTCAAGAAACTTCAGGGGCACACACGATCAATCTAAATAAATACGTAATTGCTTAATTTGCAGGATATTATTATATGTTGCTGGCTGCATGATTGATGCAATTCAATATCTTGCTTTAAAAAAAGAAAATGATGCACTTCAACCGGAAGTACTCATGCATCATGTGTAATATATATAACTACCGATCCCTCAACTTCCAGAAAATCTGATTGGAATGCATGCTAATTGCATGGTCACGCCTGCCTAATTTTAGGCATCAAAACAAGGCAAATGGTTTATACATTTATAGGGTGCACTCTCTCTTTATAAAAATTGGATAAATTTGAGACTCACAAGAAAGAATTTTATTTTTAATAGTGAATTCCACTCTTCTTTAAGAGAATATGCGATACTTGCATATCTCATGATTATATCTAATATTACTCTCAAAACAAGTCAATAGTTTGTACTTGTAAAGCCAATATTCTTCAGCTAGAAGTGATCAAGGTTTATCATCAATAAAATTTGAGGAATGTCTTATTAATACAAAAGAAATTTGTTATTCCATTTTTTATTAATAAAAAAAAAATTGTATTGAAATCAAAATTGACGAAGGAGTCCGGATCATCCTAATAACAATATCATTTTAATTGAAATCATAATTAAGGGGATCAATTCGATGATAAGTATTAAGGTCTGTTTAAATTGTGAGATGAGATAAAAATATAAATTGAGATGATTTGTAATAATAATAAAATTATTAATTAAAATTAAATGAGACAAGACGAGATGAGATGTCACTTCTATATCCGAACGGCTTTTATAAGTCTTCCCACTTGCAAGTTTATATTTTCTCTGTCCAAGTTCGTTCAAAAGCAATAGCAAGTCATGTCGTCCCCCCGTCTTTAATTTCCCACCAGGTAATTCATGTGCCGAATAAAAAGTCTTGGTCAGAAAATACAACAATAATTCAAAAGGTGTTTCTGATTGAAGCTAGCTAGAGATCAGATATTGCCTTAGGCAGGCGCATGCATGCTTAATTGTAAGATCCGGTCAATGGCTGGCGCGGCTTCTTTTCCTGATCTTGTTTGATCATCACCATGCAGATAACTAGAATCAATTATTTAATATCACATCATAAAATAATGAAAAAAATAAATGATAAATAGATTCTTTTTTCATATATATATATATAATATCGTTCTACGTAAGCACGCTACAAAAAATATAATTTTTTTCCCACAAATTTCTTTGCCACGACAAAGCATGGTAGAAAATAGAAGTCTAATCATACTATAAGGTCCTATTTAGATAGCGAGAAGTATTGATAAGTGTTGTGAATAGTTGTAAGTAGAGATTAGAATGAGTTTTGTGGGTCCCATTGAGAGTATTTTGAGTTGTTAACTTTTGAATAGGCAGTTGAAAAAGGTGTGGGTCTCATCAATGATTGATTTTTTTTAATGATGATGAAATGATGATTTTATTTATATATAATAGAGATAAATATTATAGTGATTTTATTTTCTCAATCATGGCTAGACAGGGAGTGATTTGGCTTGGGTCTGCTTGTGTGCGAGGGATGTTGGTGTGTAAAGTCTTGCTTTGTGTTAAGTCCTTTCAACGAACAATAGTCACAAGGGTGAAAGTGTCTGAAAATATTTCAAACTCATTTGGATGGAAGAGCACTCCCACCCGTACGAGAAATACTCAGAGTAGTTGAGAACTCTTTGATACCCAAACTGAGCCAACTCTATTCGTGAGAAATGAATAGAGTTATTGCAGCGATATGTCCACCGACGAGGAGGATTCGGTGGAAAAACAACACTATTGCGGCAAAAATACTCGCCGCAATAAATGAAACTCATAAAATATACCAAATGTAAACAGTGTTCGTGAATTAGGATGAGTACAGACGGTGGGAACATATTCTTTTTCTCTCTTACGATTTTCGCAGTAAATCTTAGTGTTCTGATTAGACCATTGACTTTGTATTTTTCCCAAACCACTCTTGATTTCCCCCATTTCATAAGATCAATCCCCTGATCGATTCTTCTCAGTTATCGATTTTAGGACTACGATCGAGGAGAACATTTCGCATCGAGCATCTCTGTATCGACGTCCACAAGTTGGATGTAGTCCCACGATAGGAATCCACGCTTAATACCCAGCTGGAGCATCCAAAATCGACTTCGTTGGTCATTCTTTGTTTTACTAAATCTATTCTCTCCTCCCTTGTTTCATTATTAATGTAAACTAGATTTCATTCTTCATGCTATAAATCTCATCAATTTGATCATCACGTATAGCCTCACTAACTAATCTCATTTCATTTCAGGCAATTCCCACAAATTGATAAAAGATTATATGCAGTATCCAGTCTATATATATATGGAATGACAGGTAAGGAATTCAATTCAAATTGGTTTTCTGATCATGATGTTGTTAAAACTCATTACCTAGTGTATCTTGATGAATATAGAATATTTGTGGTAGCTTTTTTTATAGTTTAGATGGTTTTTGGGCATAAAGGGTTCTTGTTCCTTAAATTTAATGATCTTATCTTACACTATAATATACAGATTAATAAATTTTCAATATTACTATATATGCACACACATAACACATACACACGAATATATATATTTATATTGCAGTAGTCAAATTTGGCATTCTCTGTGTTTCCATATAAAATGGATAGAAAATTCTTGAGGAAAGTATTACTTTTGCTATATAAATATATGGGTGAATTTTATTTTTGGTTGAAGTTGTTTAGGTGCTGGTATTTGTGCAAGAGTGTCTTTTTGTACATGAGTGTCATTCTTGTAACTAGTTATGATATCTTGCTTAATTTGTTGCTTTTTAATTGAAAGGAATGAAATTTGGATATTTTTTATTGGAACAATTCGTGGAGAAAGAATTGTCTCAGAACTTTGTCTACAGGATGTATTAGTGAGACAACACTTTTTAAGAAGAGTTGAGGTGGTGGAAATAGGTACCTTCCACAATGTCAAAAAAGTATTTCTCACAGCATGAACTCCTAGGAAAATTCTGGTTACGAACGGCTGTGTGTTCGCAGGAATTAATACTTTTTGTGACGAAAGTAGTTCATGGGATTACTAGCCTTCCACCATCTCATTTCGTGGCAATTAGTCTTCTCTTCTACCTATACGGAAGATTGGTTCTTGTAGCAAAAAACTTTTTCCAATGAAAATTGGTCATGTCAATATCTGAATTCCACCACCTCATCTCGTAGCCAAAAACTGTCCAATGAAAACTGGTCGTGTCAAACTTTTTCCATTGAAGAGGACGATATATTTGCGGTCAAATCTAGATAATTTTCACACCGATTTTATCGTGCGAAATAGTGATTTTTTTCCACGTGATAGAATTTTGGTAGGAACAAATATTTTATCTCACCAATAATATGCCACAAAGTTCCCATAGAAAAATTTGATATGAATTTTTTTTTTTCCCACTAAGATGGTATGTAAATTGACCAATTTGACTCGTGGAAAAAGGTTATAAATGTTGTAGGTACGTCGAAAAGCTCCGGCTCCGAGACCTTGATCTAGATCGAGTTCTAAATATATTAATGGTCACTGGTCAATTGCTCATGACCTCAACGCAAGCGCTTGCGTACAATGCGTAGGAAAATCAAAGTTGGATCGCTAGCTGGCATGCAGGGGCCCCCCGGATCCATCGATCGGCACGTCACGCTTAATCGTGGAGGCTGCGACACTACTACTAAAGAGTAGTTCAGTGCCGCAACTCAAACTCAATTCGGCCACTAACTTTGGAGGTATTTGGCACCCCAGTTGAAGCCTTTCCCAGTTGTCAAAACCAAAAAAGAAAAGAAAAAAGCCAAATCACTTTTGCCATTCATGCAGTAGCGTCCGACAGAACCAACGAATGTCATTGGTCCCTAGAATATTCAGAAGCTCATTTTGAATTGGTTTCCCATGCATGTTGCTCATCATGCCTTCCATCATTTTGTCATTCTTTTCTCATTTTTTTTTTCTCTAATTTTTTTAAAGATTAACAAAGCGTGTAGTAGATGAGATCTAGATGTAAGAGTTTGCGTCTCGTCACACTTGGAATAATGAGATTGCTACGTACTCAAACATGCTGAAAAACAAAGTCATCTCTCTCATTTGTGTAGAGGAATATGGAGGTGTTAATTGCCATTGCCAGTCTAAACGTGAGAATTTTTAAATTTTTTTAAAATCTCTAATAATTTTATTTTTAAATATTATTCAAACACAAAACATTTTCAAATTCAAAATTTTAATTTTTTTATCTAATCATCACCTAATCTTTATTCAAACATAAAAATCAATACAAGTTTTACAAATTTTAAAACAAAAATAATGTTAAAAAATTACATTCAAATAACCTTTTATCTTTATCTATTCATTTTCACAAATTCCAACATATTACTTATTTTAAAAAATATTTTTATTCAACTTTTTATCTATTCTTTCTCGTAACCTAATAAAACATGTTTACTCAAAGAGTGATGCTACATCCCCCGCTGGGAGTCCCGCTGGGGTGATGTAGCACATATTTTTGTGTGTTTTTGAAAATTTTTTTTAATATATAATTTTTTTAATAATTTTAAATGTTTTTAAAAAATAAAATAAATATATAATATTATTAAAAAATACTTTCTTAATTAGAAAGTAAAAAGAAATCATTAAAAAATAATTTCTTAATCACTAAGTAAAATAAAAAATATTTTTTTATAATTTTTTATTTTACTTCAAGATTAAGAAAGTATTTTTTAATAATATTATTACTTTTTTAAAAATATTAAAAAATATTAAAAAAATTATATAAACAAAAGAACTTAAAAAAATTACATATAAAATTTACTACAACACCCCCAGCAGGAGCCCCAGCGGGGGAAGTAGCATTTTCCTTACTCAAATCATTCACTACTATTCACAAGATTTTGAAATACTTTAAGCATCCAAACATGCCTTAAATGTTAAAATAGTTTTGTGTTTTTCTTATAAGGAGTGCTACAGTCACAAAGAAATTATGTAAAAATAATCCTATAAACTGACGTGGCAATTTACGTGATCCGTCAGATTTATTTTACAATAAAAATAATTTTATAATCTAACGAATCACATGAAACTACGTCAGTTTATAAGATTATTTTTATATAATCTCTTTTGTGTAATCCCTTTTCTAGATTTTTAATATTCTTCGAAAAACTGTCTTTTTGGACAAATTAGTGATGTATGGAATGTGGAGACCTGCATTATCAATTAATAAATACTATTTTGATTTCTTTATAATTACAATAAGTCCCGCAACAAATAGTGTGTTATATACCAAGCTTGTATATATATAGTAGCACTAGCAGCGCCTTCATCACCGGTCTTTCATTTCTCTCACAAGTTATCCACATCTACAAGAATATTTGCCTTTTTGCGGCCTTTTTTTTTTCGTCCCGATAGAAATTGACGCTAATACTCTACTTTTGCTTAAAACTTAACGTCGTCACAAATTTTAGTAGCTAATGGTGCGATTATGTGCTTTGACTGTTTAAGATTATTTTACGGCAACAATATAACCAATTCTTTTTCGGCGACCAATTTTGGATGCAAAAGGCTAATTTGATGTGCTCCTGTCGGTTCATTTCCAGCGAACAAGATCGTCACTAATGTTTACTTTTTTGCATCCAAATTATATCGTTGCAAATAAATATGACAGAAATGATTATTTGATGCGCTTTTATTAAGTATTTTGCGGCAACATTAAATTGCCGCAAAAGGTAAAAAAATTCAAAAATTATTTCCGGCGTGTTTTTAACTTTTGCGTCAAATTTTTTTACTATAAACTAGGATGTAAATTTAAACCAAAAAATAAAAAAATCAGACTGGACCAGTTTGATCGGTTTTGAATTAGTCTGGTTCGTGTCTGACTCCTATATTATGAAAACCGGCCGAATCCGGTTTCATAGTTTCCTGAACCAGACCGGACCGGTTGAAAAAAAAATAAAAAATTTAATTTTATATATTATATAAAATATATTATATATATGAGTTTTATATATAATATATAATTATATATCATATATGAAATAATTTCATATTATAATTTATAAATTATAATATAAAATGTTAATCTTAAATATCAACATTTGTAATTTGTTTGATAATATGTTATTAATATAATTATATATAAGATAATGTTATTATAATTTATAAAATAAAAATTTAATCTTAAAGATGAAAATTTAATTGATCATATGCTTTAAACGGAAAAAATATATATTAAATTATTAATAACATTTTATCATAAGAAGTAACATTTTATCATACATTTTTTACATTTTAAAAAACCAAAAAAGGGGACCGGACCGAAAACTGGTAAAATCGAAGGTACTGGTTTAGGAGGCTAACCGGTACATAATTGATTTTAAAAAATGCAAAACTGGTATGTACCAGTTCGGTCATAATTTTTGTCCAAAACCAACCTGGTTACACTCCTACTATAAACAGGAAAAATGTTCCAATTTTTTTTCCCTCTCTTTCCTCTTTTCTCCCTCCACCCCCCGCGTGCCGCCTTCCTCTCCCTTTCCCTCTCCCGATTCCTTTCTCCTCCATGGCCTTTGCCGGTGAGATTCTCTCCCTTTGATGACCTCCCTCCAATGACCCCCTCCCTTCCCCTCTCGGCATCTCTCTATTTCCCTTTTCTCTCTCGGTAAACCTAGTGACACCATGTGCCGCCACCGTGAGCAACCACCTTGACCACCATGAGCACATCGTCGTCGGGCACCATTAACCACGACCGCTTCACTCTTAGATCTTTTCCCTTTATCTCTCACAGTAGGTTTTCCTTTCTGTTTCCCTCCTTCCTCAGCTGCCACTCCCGCCGTGCACCACCTACCTTCAGCAATCGCGGAAGGCATCCACTGCTTCCCTTTCCCTTGTGCCGAGCACTCGACAGCCCCAACCTTGATGCCTCTCTTAGCCCTTCCTCCAACAATAGCCCGAGACCTCCACCACCACATCATCTGTTTTGAGCACCACTATGTGCCACCAAGTCCCGACACTATCGTGCACCAAACCTATCCTCTGCCTCAACTGTGCCAGTCCTTCGAGAACCTTCACACAACATCCTTTCGATTTATGATATATTTTCCATCCCTTTATTTTTAGAAAATGTTATGTTGTGAAGTTGAAATAGTGTTGTGTTGAATTGGATAGATTTTCTATGCATATTGACTGTGTTGATTGTGGTAGACTTAGAAGAAGTGAGGTGTGGTTAGGATTGAAGTGGCATTGTAGGTGTAGTATAGAGATTTTAAAATAGTAGATTATGTTAGTTTGTTATGTGTGAAGTTTGAACGAACCATGGATTTGGTATGTGCATATTCATATGTGAAAACTACATTGAAGGGCTATTAAAGGGACAAGATTTTGTGCTATTATTTTATTTTATTTTTAAAATTTTTTACTCTTGCAGAAATTGGTCTTGTTTCTATTGTAATGTTGAGCAGGTAATACCATCACTTATTTACATCTATTGCCAACTTCTAAAGTGTTTGTTCTTCTAACAATACTGAATCTTTAACCTTATGTTTGTGTTTTTCTTTTTTAGGTGTTATGGTTTCATTAGAGGTCGTGAAAAGAGGCTACAACTCAACCATTCCTTAATAAATATTCTACCTCACAATACTTGAAATCTTTCCAACAAGGAAAGACATAGTACTCTCGTTATTAACATAGCCAAGAATTAAAAATTCTTCTCATTTTAGTTGATGAAAACCACCAATCAATTATATTGCTAAAGCAAATGTGATTATGAAGAAGTGTTTTGGGCTGGTGGGACATCCAAAGTGCATGAAGCTATCCTCTGTTGCTTGGTAGTGGATTCTTTACTTCCCTAGCGCACTAACCGTAATGTTGGGAGCATCCACAAGTAATTATTATACTCCACTCATTAAATACACTACCCACATGGTAGAGTTGATAAATTATAAAGTGTTAATTAAATACATTAATAGATAGGGTCTTCTTGTTGTAAAATCCACCCTAACTGCATTTTTATACTGCAAAAGGATCTATCAAATGGTTAACTTATGCATCTCTCCAATTGGTATATTTTAGATTGCTGCATTTTAGATGCAGCAAGCCTTCTTTGTTTCAATAGGCTCACAGTTGCTTGACTTAGTGAGTTTCTTGCTTGGTTGCTTATTCTGCTTTTCTATCTATTTATCAAAATTCTATGTTCTTTGTGCTTTAGACCAACTATGGATGTTTTTTGTTTATTGTGCTTTTCTTGCTTGTAGGCAGAACCTATTTTTTCTGATAGATAGAGCTAGACCTATAGGTATCACAAGGTGTGCATTATTTGGACCTTCTCTTCTTTTGCTACGTTTGGAAAATTGTTTCTTGTTTTTCCTCTTGTTTGGTTTTATATTCTAATTTGTGCATGTTTATGCCTTGTATATTTGTCCAACTTGTTAAAAGAAATTGTCTTTTAATAGAAATTCTAATCACATAATATAAGTTCAAACCTTTTACGTTTTTTTGAAGATGAGAATGGCTATCTTGGTTGATACATGTCAATCAATTTTATAGACTAGGCCAAAACTTAAGACAATTGATCTTCTAACACAACTAAAAAGGGGATTGATTCTTAGACTAGGCCATGTATACATATTTATGCTATTATGCTTCTTGAGTTTAGATGAGCATTTCATGTATATGCTTCTTACCTTCCCCTTTCATTTCCTCTTATTTATTTAGCATTTTTGTTTTATAATGATTTGAGGGTGACACCGAATATTTTTGTAGGAACCCGATACAAAGATTTATGCTAGTATGTTGTACTTGATAATACATGTCTTACAATTTTGGTGCCTTGAGAAGTCTAAAGTTGCATACTTAGAATATAATGTAACTGCTTTATGGATTCTAATCTAATGTATGTAAGAGCTTTTATGGATTTTAATATAATAATTGCTTAGAATATAAAACAAGTACTTTGTGTAATTACTTTATAGATTGTAATTTAATATAAGATGTGTACTGCTTTAATATATTTTTTAAAAAAATTTTGTAACATACTATTTCCGGTGATATATGTTTGCTGGAAATATATTTTTTGTCACAAATACTTATTTACGTCAACCTTAATCGATGCAAATAAGTATTTGCTTCCAAAACAAATTTGTGCGACCTTCATGATAGAACATATTTTTTGTGGCGATATAATCGTTGCATAAAATTATTTGCAACTAAATATCGTATTATAAATGATCTTTTTCCTGAAAATTCTACCAGTAATAAGCAACCATGGTTGGTGTTCTTTTGCGACAACATTTGAAACTATTTGCAGCAATATATATCGCTGTAAATAGCGGATATCTTACCGTTTGGAATGTGTTTGCGTCGTTTCTATCCTCCATTGGCGTCAACCAATTTTGCCGCAAACGTGCTTATGTTTGCGATGATATTTAATTTTGACGCAAAAAATTTTTGGGACTCAATGTTACCGACTATCTTGCCTTATTCTTAAGTCATGCTAAAAAGTAATTGCGATGATTTTACGCGAAGCTGTTTTTCTTGAAGACATGATTTTACTATCCCAATCTATAACATATTTGTTGTTATTATTATATTCTTTATATTTCACTTTATCTGTAGGCTTAAGAAACAGGGAGATATTAGATAGAGTTGATAAAAATCAGCAACCATAAAAAAAATTAAAATAAAAAAGAAGAAGAGGGATTGCATTCGCCAGTATGGAAAGGACACCCATATTCCAAAAGGTTTCAGCTTTCATGTCCTAGAACAAAGAAATTAAAGATGGTTTGTTTACACAGATCAAATGAGATAAAAATTAAATAAAATATTATTAAAATATAAAATTTTAATATTATTTTTATTGCAGGATTTAAAAAAGTTAAATTATTTATGATATTTTGTATAAAAGTTTGAAAAAATTATAATGATTAAATAAGATGAGATGGAATAAGATGAAATAGTTTCTAAAAACAAACGAGGCCTTAACTCAGAATTGTTTTAAAATAAATAAAAAAACTCTTCCAAGTTAGGGAGGAAAAAGGGGTTGTGTGTGCATTTTTAAAATGAAAAGCCCGTGGGCTTGCTCATGAGGCTTCTGCTTTTTTACAATAAAGTGATTAAATGGCCTTGTTTGTATTTACAACTCCATTTGAATTTTAGGGTCTTCTAGCAAGGCCCAGTGTCCCGAAGCAGCAGTCCAAGTGCTGTGTTCATGTGTTTGATCAGAAATGTTGCGGAGAATCCGTGATCATTCAATATCATCCCTAACATCTTCACAACTTCCTAAGGTCTATTCATTTTTATTTCCCTCCAATATTGTTTGGAGCATTACAAATTATGAATTTGGATGGACTTATTCAAATTAATCATATACGACCTGTTTAGTAAACGTGTTATACTCAGCTTATTTAAATAAGTTGTGTCATGATTGAGGGATTTAATTAATTTAATTATAAGGTGGATGGTATTTGAATTTATGTATATAATCATAGACTGACTCAGAAAGGATACGTACAAATCCAGTCCATGAATGGAAATGCGAAAGATCGGTCTCAATGCGAAACAAAGTTTGTCTCAAATCTCAACCGGCCATGCTAATAAAGGAAACATCATTCATGCATTCATTGCAAAATGATGAGTTGATTAACGACAATCCAATGCACCGTTGCCATGAAAATCCCGGCCGCGGGGATACAAAGTAAAACTTCAAAGCTTATAGCCGGCCATGCAGCCATCGCAGTTTTAACACCACAAAACTGGGAACTGGGAACTTATTCTAGCATCGAAACTAACACAGTGCAAACAGCTTTTAGAGATTCTTCTGAAATCATGGCGTGAAATACAAGTCATTGGAGGACCCACGATCCCACTCCATTGCCTTTTTCCTTTTTATTTTATACCAACTTTTTATGGTCAAATGCATCCTTCACCGCTTGTAGCCTAGATCCTGAATTATAGCTCCTTCCATCTTTACCAATGAGCACGATACCTCTGTCTCTCTTTGGGAACTGGCCTGGGCTACGTTTCTTTGACGCTACCCTCCCTCTCCTCGTATTTATTTAAGTTTTAAATTCCTTATTTCGTAACTTGCACAGGCAAAGAGTTTCAACACAGAGAGAGACGTTCACGCATATTTTCACATTAACATTATACGTCCATGGCGACCAAGTTGTTGGCGTTAGCTTGCATTGGGCGTGAGAGTCATGGGAACCTGTCACCGCGGCCTCACTATCCGTCGATGCCCAAGTACCCCAAGGGCGTGTCGGTGGAAGAGAGCAGCGTGGAGCTGGGGTCAGAGGCCAAGGCCGTATTCTGTGTCATGGGAATGACATGCTCCGCATGCGCTGGATCGGTCGAGAAGGCGATCAAGCGGCTTCCTGGGATTCGCGAGGCTGTTATCGATGTCTTGAACAACAAGGCGCAGGTCCTGTTTTATCCTAGCTTCGTAAACGTACGTAAGTTGGACCCCGCACAATCCTGGGTTTTGTTTGATTTCTTGTTTGGATTCACTTTTGGCAGTAATTTTCCGAAGAAATTTCTTTTTTCGGAAAATTGGTATTGGGAAAAATTTTAATTTTGACCTTTTCTAAATGGGCTTAGTGATTTTTTTTTTAAATCTCTCAGCAGAAACTTTTTGGTTCTCGATTACAAGAAGTTAAGGTGAAAAGATATGGTCAATTTTCGGTCAAGGAACCCTAGGAATTATTCCCAGAAAGCAATGGATAGTTAATTGCAGCTCTTCAGACTTCAAAATGAGGAAACAAATTAACATTTGAAAATGGTTTGCCGAATTCATTTCCTGTGTCCCATACAATCGTATTTGAAAAAAAAAAAAAAAAAAATCTTCCCATTGACTGCAATGGAATGACTGAAAGATAAGTTATTTTCCCTAATACCAAGACATACAAAATATATAGTCTTCTACCCAAAACTCATTTAGGTTTATAGTTTAGGTTATGCTAAGGAGGCCCGAGGCTGAAGGTTACAACTCCAGTACAAGCTTGGGTTGAGCCCTATCCAGTTTTAATGGCTGCTGATGATAATTATTAACTTATAAATCATAATCAGTTGCGTACTGATTTTAGGGTCTAGCTTTTAAAGTTGATCTTATGCAATGATTTTGAATTCTAGCCCTGCGCATTTATGCTGGATATAAAGAAAGATTTGTGGTTTAGATTCAGAGATGAGTTGAGATGGTTTGTGAATAGTAAAAAATAATATTTTTAGAATAATATTTTTTAATATTATTATTATTTTGATATTTAAAAAAGTTAAATTATTTATTATATTTTATGTGGAGATTTGGAAAAGTTGTTTTAAGATTTGAAAAAGTTGAATTGTTTATTATATTTTATGTGAGAATTTGATAAAGTTGTTTTGAGATTTGAAAAAAAAAAGGATTATTATATTTTGTGTGAGAATTTGAGAAAGTTGTAATGATGAAGATGTGATGAGTTGAGGAGACTTATGAATTCAAACAAGGAATTGAAATTGTTACTTTGAAAATTTCCCAAAAAGCTAATCATAGGTTCTTATCTACACCGGATTAATAGTGCCCGTTATGCTCATGACCAAACTTCTTGTTAGCCTGCTCAAGTATTGGGCTGAACAGGTCAGTTTGTAGCCAGTGACATTCAATTTGTGCCAAGTAAAAAATAGCCTGGATAAATTTCTCCTTTTTCCTTGTAATCCACTATGCATTTTCCCACAGAAGTTCTGCACGACATGATGATCAGCTGATAGGCTTGGATCACTACTTCCTCAGGCCTTTGAAAGCCTTCTGTGTTCTCAATAATGTTTTGAATAGAGAACTTTTAGGTGATGTCAGTGCCATTCATAAGCTCATAGAGAGTGCTGGTGTTTAACTTTCTCACAATTTAGCTGGAAAGGTTGGATTCGGGATGATTATGCTAAGTAATAATGGTTAGGTAGCGTATGTTCTGTTTCTCGTCTAATAATGATTTTCCTTTTTCATTCGTCCTCAACATTTAATGGTACTGTTTGTCTAAGAAGTGTTTCTTTTCAAATTAATAAGCTTTTTATTGGAATATAACTTCATATAGGCGGAGACCATTCGTGAGACTATTGAGGATGTTGGATTTGAAACCAAATTAATTGAAGATGAGATATATGATAGATCCACTCAAGTATGCCGAATAAGCATAGATGGAATGACTTGCACATCCTGCACCTCAACTATTGAATCAGCTTTGCAAGCAATTCGTGGTGTACAGATGGTTCAGGTGGCCTTAGCAACTAAAGAAGCAGAGATTCATTATGATCCAAAGATTGTGAGCCACAACCAGTTAATGAAAACCATAGAAGATGCTGGATATAAAGCCATGCTTATTAGTTCAGGCGAAGACATAAGCAAGATAGATCTCAAAATTGATGGTGTACATACTGATCATTCCATGAGAGCGATCAAAGAGTCTCTACAAGCACTTCCAGGAGTTCAAGATGTACATATGTCTTTGAAACACAACAAAATATCCCTTTCTTACAAACCAGAAATGACAGGACCCAGAACTTTCATTAATGAGATTGAGTCAACTGGGTCAAGAAGTTTCAAAGCTAGCATATATCCCAAAGGAGGAGGAAGAGAAACTCATAGAGAGGAGGAAATTAAGCAATATTATAGATCCTTTTTGTGGAGTTTGGTTTTTACAATTCCTGTATTTTTAACCTCCATGGTTTTTATGTATATACCTGTAATTAAGCGTGGATTTGATACTGAAGTAGTCAATATGCTCACTGTTGGTATGTTTTTGAGGTGGGTGCTATCAACTCCAGTTCAATTCATCATAGGTTGGCGATTCTACACTGGATCCTACAAGGCATTGCGCCATGGTTCTGCTAATATGGATGTTTTAATTGCTTTAGGAACAAATGCCGCCTACATTTATTCAGTCTACTCTGTGTTGAGAGCTGCTACCTCTAAAGATTTTAAAGGTACAGATTTCTTTGAGACTAGTGCAATGCTTATCTCATTTATTCTACTTGGGAAGTATTTAGAGGTTTTGGCTAAGGGAAAGACATCAGAGGCCATCGCTAAACTTATGGATTTGGCACCTGAGACAGCAACATTGTTAACCTTAGATGATGAAGGAAATGTCATGAGTGAAGAAGAGATCGACAGTCAGTTGATACAAAAGAATGATGTGATTAAAGTTATTCCTGGAGCAAAAGTGGCTTCAGACGGCTTTGTGATATGGGGTCAAAGCCATGTAAATGAGAGTATGATAACAGGAGAAGCACGGCCAGTGGCAAAGAAAAAGGATGATACAGTGATTGGAGGCACTCTGAATGTGAATGGGGTGTTGCACATAAAAGCAACACGGGTAGGATCAGAGAGTGCTCTTTCTCAGATTGTTCGACTTGTTGAGTCAGCCCAGTTGGCTAAAGCTCCTGTTCAGAAGTTTGCCGATCGCATTTCTAAATACTTCGTGCCCCTGGTAAGTATATAGTGATTTTACGTCATATCTAGAATAATGTTGTTTAGTGTTCAAAGTTGTATTTAATGTCCGCAGAGCTTACGTCAGGAAATGATATTTTTTATTTTTATTTTTTGTTGCAGGTCATCATATTTTCTTTTTCAACTTGGCTTGCCTGGTTTTTAGCTGGGAAGTTCCATTGGTACCCAGAATCTTGGATTCCATTTTCCATGGATGACTTTGAGCTTGCACTCCAGTTTGGGATATCTGTCATGGTCATAGCCTGCCCTTGTGCTCTAGGACTGGCAACACCCACTGCTGTTATGGTTGGCAC
>QEOT01005897.1:52988-72515 GCA_003123785.1 Pterocarya stenoptera
AGGGGGAGGGATCCATTTGGGTGGATTGGATTGTATTTGAGTTTTTGTGTTCCACATGAGTTGATGATCTTTGAAGATCTTGATCACTGAATTAGTGAAGGGGAGGGGAGGTTGGCAAATGTTTTTGTGGATGATTTGAATTCTAAGAAATCATAATGAGTCCATGGCAATGATAGCAAACAATTGGAAGCTATGTGACATCTTTCTGCCAGAATTTAGGAGCTTGGAGGGGTTTAGAATCATTTTTAACCACTCATGGATAGGCTATGCAGCAAAGGATGAGATATTTAGAAGCCATGGGAATAGTCTCCAAAGGATTTGTGAGTGAGCACACCTGAGGAATAAGTGGTCAGTGATTTCTTCTTCTGCATGGCATCAAAGGGCAAAGGGTATCATTCTTTGAGAGTGACAATGAGGATCTTAGTTTGGCCCTTGTTGGGATAATATTAGAGATAACCTTCCAAAGGAACAACTTTAGTCTGTCTTGAATCTTGATTTTTCAAAAACCTTTTCCAATCAGATTTTGAGAATGGGGAATTACTGACAAGTTGGGAGTTTTGTTGTGATATGATAAAGTTGTAAGCGGATTTCACAGAAAAATTTCCTGAGTGATGATTAACCTAGATTGGTTTGTCTGTCATGTGAGAGTTGACTGCTTGGGGTAGCTGGATTTTTATGATTTCTTCGACAGTTTCAGGGTGGAATAAAGCATCAAGGAGAATATTGTTCCATCTACGAGGTTACTCTAACATTAGAGCTGAAACAGTTAACTCAGGGTCTAGTGCGATGGAGTGATCTTTGGGAGTAGGCTTGAAAAATTGCAGAGAAGGTATCCAAGGGTCTTCCCAAACTTTTGTTTGGACACTATTAAAAATTTGCTAGCAGAAATTGGCTTCAATGAAAGGTTTGGTTTTTAAGACACATTTCTAAAGCCAAGAGTCTGATGGTTTTGGTGTGACTTTGAGAAATGATGAAGTTTTCAAGTATTTTGAGGAAAGAAATTGATGGCATAAGTTTGGCTTTTTTGTAGTGAGGTTCCATCCTATCTTTGAGATGAGTGCCGAGTTGAAATCAGTAGCTCGCCTTATGCCCAGACCTCCTTTAGATTTTGGTTGGCAAATTGAGTGCCAAGCTTTTGGAGTGAAGTTTGATTTTTTATTAGGATGAAAGCCCCACCAACAACTTTTGATATGAGAATCAATTTTTCTGCAAACAGATGTAGGGATACTTAGGGAAGACATGAGGTAGGATGAAATTGAGCTAGCCACGAATTTAATCAGAGTGGTGCGGTGAGCTTGAGAGAGTAGTTTTGAGCTCCAACCACTTAGTCTGGTTCGTATTTTTCCTATTATATCAGCAAACAAGGAGCTTTTGGATCTGCCAATTGTGAGAAGGAGGCCAAGATGTATGATTGGTGATGTGGTAGATTTGAAGGGGAGGATGAAGGTTATGGAAGAGACAATATGAGGGCTAGTATTGGAATCAAAGTTTTGAATACCGTTTTATATTGATTGGAATGGCTGGAATTTTTCTTGTCGGAATAGTAACCGACACAGTGAAGGTAGATGTTTCGTACTGGGTCAAATTCCGGCCATTTCGATTAATTCTAGCCGGTTTTTGGTGTATCAATCGAAATTCAGATTTCGGTCCGAAATGTTGAAAGCAGACATGGGCCGTGGTATTTTTGTAATTATAGTGAAGCTAATGAAATTTTCATCAATTTGCTCCATCACTCTCCTGGAGAATTGAAAATGAAGACCAATTTTGTATTTTCGTGTCTCTTCAAGTTTCTCCTATTTCGCCAAACTCATTCTGTATTTTCTGCAAAACCAAACCCCTAGCACCGCCACCAACAGTGCGACACACTGACACCACCTCCGGTCCTCCACACTGTCGTAAACAAGGTTGCAGTTAGTTCGAGCCTTGTGCTTCTTCGCGCGATGGCAGACTCGCAGCCGCAGCTCCTGCTCTGTTTCTCAAAGTAGATCGTCTATCTTCATCATTACAAGTACACCCATTAAGATAAAAGTTGGGTAAAGTTTAGATCAAGGTAATTTTCTATCAATACAAAAACCACGGATCCTTTTCTATCAGTAATGACCAATGACCACTAATTTAGATCAAGGTCCACACATGTTTATTTGAAAAGATTATATGCCAAGCTTATATATCAATTGAGAAACCCACATATGCATCTTTTGTTAAGTTTAGTTATCAATTGTTCATGTATTTTCATAATATATCAAAACACTTGCATACAACATAAAAACATGGAAATATATACGTTAGCTACTTATATTTGATTGAATAATGCTACAACATAATCTTGGAAAAGTACTGCTCGAATTCTTGATCAAAGGTTTACAAATATTTGATTTAATGCTTGGAAAATATGTGATTTTAGGTTGGCCAATGGCATAGGTGTAAATTATCATGTTATGCCAGTATGGGCTACATGAAAGTGATGGAAGCCTCACTCTCACTCAAGTGTTTGTGGCGTGTTGGATAATTGAATCTAGAGTTACCTCAGGGCAACACTAAGATCCGATTGGTATGATGGTGAAAATTAAGACTAACTCGGACTAGTACTCAATTCTCGAAAATTCGGGTGACAAAGCATAAACTTCACTTTTATTGAAAATAACATAATTCCTCAATTACAATGCAAACTCGAAATAAATAGCATTAGGGTTCGGCTAGCCTTCCCCCACTTATTCCCTCTAACGACTTCTTTTGAAATTTGAAATCACAATCTCAAAACAAGTCAAACTTCTAAAATTAAGGAAACAATCCCAACAACTCCTAAAATAAAGGAAACAAACTCAAACAAATTAACAAATAGATAATTTTCCTAATTTGAAGGAGATATTCGGTCAATCCTCTAGCAACTGCTCAATCCCATAAAATCAAGGGGTTTGCCTCCTCCTCTAAGTTCAAGGGATTTGCCAACCAATTCCTAAAATCAAGAAATTGGCTAACAACTTGATCCTCCTCTAGTTGACATTGTCTTGGGCACCTAAGAACCTATCACCTGAGCCATGCATGCACCCCAATGCCACCCTCCTAGTGGCATTACGAATGGCCTTTCTTGGATCTCCATCAATCCTCCCACTTTTAAGACAGACCTTGTCCTCAAGGTCTAAATCTGGGAATTGATCCTTGAAAACCCGAACACTCTCCCATGTAGCATCTTCTGTTGGGAGCCCCCTCCATTGAAACAAGGTTTCGGTTGTCACTTGGCCACCCTTCCTCACATACTCCCTCAAGTCATTAGGAACCTCGGCCCCTAACTCCCTCTCCATGCTCCCCCCATGTTCCACTTCATGTCCCTCACTCAAGCCCCTCGATTGGGAGGCCAATGTGATAGTGAAACATTACCCCCTTGTCTCAATAGCTTCTCATCTCATTAGGCTCCACAGCCTTACATCCCCTTCTTCCATTCATCCTGATGGTTACCCATTTGCCCCCATCATATACTCTATAGTCATTTTTCTATTGTCCGAGACTATCTTCCCTAGCTCCTCTAGCCATTGCACACCTAACACAACGCCCGACTCCACAATAGGCAAATAATATAAATCCACTACAATTTCAAGGCCTTGTGTTTTCAAACATACTTTTTTAAATACTTCTTTACACCTCATCTTCTCCCCGCTAGCTACGTTGACCTCGAATGGAGTGAGAGAAGTCATAAGCAACCCCAAGCTCTCGGCCACTTTAGAGTTGATGAAGTTTAGGGATGAGCCATTATCAACAAGAACCGTTACCTCTATCTTGCCAATATGAGCTTGTGTTTTCATCGTTCTAGGCCCCACAACACTTGTCAATGCATGGATAGAAATTTGAGGATCTCCCCTCACGGCTTCATCTTGTTCTTGCTTTTCCTCCCCTATGTCTTCCTCTTCCTCTGACTCCATCTCTATGAGAAAAATTTGCTTGGTTTTGTATTTGTAGCCCATTGTGAACCTCTCATTGCAATTTGCAATTGAAATAAAGCCCATTCTCTCTTCGTTGTTGCATTTCTTCCCAAGGTAGCCTATTCACTCCTACGGTAATGGTTTGGTTCCACTTGATGCACCTAGGACCTCCCGGTGAGAAGTCCTTGCTAAAAGTTTGGTTTGCATCAAACTTGGAAACCATTGGGGGTGGTTTCCTCACCTCAAATTGGCTACTCTTCTTCAAATCTTGAAGTTGATCTTCCTTGATCTGTGCAACCTTCAAAGCTTGTATCAAGGTCTTTAGCTTCTTAAGCTTCACTTCCACCGCCAACTCACTCTTCAAGTTGCCCACAAAGGCCCCAATGAGGGCCTTCTCTGACCACCCATGTGCTCTAGTGGATAAGTATTCGAACTCCTTTTGATAATCTCTTAAAGAGCCGGTTTGCTTGATCTTTGAGAGAGTCTCATATACTCAGTTGGCCTGACCTTCCTCAAAAGCTCCTTGACAAACTTTCTCCATTTCAACTCCCTCATTTCAACCTCATAGGTCTTCCTCATCCATTGCCACCATTGCCCTTAAGGAAGTAGGCGGCATAGGACACTTTAGCATGGCTTTCAATGTGATTGTGCTCGAAGTATTGTTCGGCTCTACTAACCCAAGTGCTCAGGTCATTACCATTGAACTTGAGAAAGTCCATTTTTGGTTTGAGAAATTCCCTCCTACATGCACCTTTCCTCTCACCTCGATTCCCTTCTTCTCTTTCACTTTCCTTGGTTGATTCCTTATTAGTGCTTGAGGAATCTTGAGTGGATGAATCCGAGTCCCCTACCTTTTCCCAATGTTGGCTTCTCCTAGACCCCACGGAGCCCTCAAGACAATGATATCTCTCGGCTCTTCTCCTATGGCGTCTCCCATCTCCATTCCTCATTTGATCCACCAATTGGTGGAGCACCTCCTCTATCCTTCCAAGCCTTTCATTGGTGGCGGTTTGTTGTGCCTCCAAAGTGGCTTCAAGGTTCTCAATCCGCTTCCTATGAGTTGGTTATCGTTCGGCCATGGCTTCTTCTCTTTAGGTTGGATGCTCTCAATGAAAGCACCAATGATGGAAGCCTCACTCTCGCTCAAGTGTTTGTGGTGTGTTGGGTGATTGAATCTAGGGTTACCTCAAGGCAACACCAAGATCCGATTGGTATGATGGTGAAAATTAAGACTAACTCAGGCTAACACTTAATTCTCAAAAATTAGGATGATAAAGCATAAACTTCACTTTTATTGAAAATAACATAATTCCTCAATTACAATGCAAACCAGAAATAAATAGTACTAGGGTTCGGCTAGCCTTTCCCCACTTATTTCCTCTAACAACTTCTTTTAAAATTTGAAATCACAATCCCAAAACAAGTCAAACTTCTAAAATTAAGGAAACAATTCCAACAACTCCTAAAATAAAGGAGACAAACTCAAACAAATTAACAAATAGATAATCTCCCTAATTTGAAGAAAATATTCGGTCAATCCTCTAACAACCGCCCAATCCCCTAAAATCAAGGGGTTTGCCTCCTCTCCTAAGTTCAAGGGATTTACCAATCAACCCCTAAAATCAAGGAATTGGCTAACAACTTGATCCTCCTCTAGTTGACCTTATCTTGGACGCCCAAGGACCCATCACCTAAGCCATGCATGCACCCTAATGCCACCCTAGTTGACCTTATCTTGGGCACCCAAGGACCCATCACCTAAGCCATGCATGCACCCTAATGCCACCCTCCTAGTCTCGGCACGCCTAGCCCTCCTAGTGGCATTACGAATGATCCTTCTTGGATCTCCATTAAAAGCCAGTGGAATAGTTTTAGGTTAATAATTATTGAGTTTATGACTTATATTGTTATTATTTTAAAATATAATTTATATATAATTAACTTATCCATATATAGACTATTCCGAAACAATGCCGATACCAAAATATTTCATTTCAGTGCTTTGACCAAAACGGTCATCGGAACAGTATTCTAAACTTTGATTGGTACTGAATTGGATGATGGATTTGTTGCTGTGGATTTTTTGGCCAGACCATTTTGAGTAGGTATTGAGACAATTAAGTATGGATTGTGCTGATTGAGGGGTAGCTTTATTGAAAATTATCAAGTCATCCACAAATAGCAAGTGTGATATTGTAGGGTCTTCTCTATTAATTCCAATCCCTTCAAGTAGGTTTGTGTTGGTCTTCCTAATGATCAATCTGGATAGAACTTCCCTGCCCAGTATGAAAAGAAAGGGTGATGAAGGATCTCATTGTCATAGTCCTCTTAACGGCTTAATGAAACTATGGGGTAAACTATTTATAAGCATAGAGTAAGAGACAGTAGTAATGCATTCAGTTATCGAGTTGATCCATGTTTGACTAAATGCAGTCGGTTTTGTTTATCTATACATTGTCATATTCAAATACCATGAAGATTGAAGCAAACAACTTCCATATCGACACTACTCTATTTGAAATACCCTCGTGAATTGAAGGTCATTAAAAAAAAGGAAAAAGAAATAAAAAATAAGAAAAAGGATCAAAAGGTCATTAAACCAAGAGAGCTATGGTATCAAACGTACGATGATTCCCTGTAACTTAGATACTTATCTCGTATTATTCAAGTTTATTTTTTCCTAAAGAACTCAGCTAATTATTTTACTTTTTTGGGAAGATTAAGCTCAGTCATAATATAAATATATATATATTTATATATTTATTTATAGCAAACATGGATCCTCCAATATATGATTTTTTTAAAGTAAATGAATGGATTTTCAATCTCAAAAGTCAAAAGCGTGTAGTACTCTTGCTTGTTCAGCACCTAGAGTTATAAAAAGAATATCTTGATAGTGAACTTCCAACTATGTAGCTTGATATTAAACGTTAATTTTACATTACAATAAAAAGAGAAATGTTTCGTCTATAAAGAGATTATATAAAAATAAACTCACATACTGATCATATAGTTTGATATGTTCCGTCAGATTCATGTAAATTTACTTTTACTGTAAATTAGATATAAAATACTATCGCATGAAACTACGTTAGTTCGTAAGTACGTTTATTTTTGTAATATCTTTTCAGTGGGTGTAGCGCCACTTCTTAATAAAATTATACAATCTAATTAACGTCGTCTCACATCAAGACAAATTATCATTTTGTCTTTGCGTGTACAAAACATGATTTCTCTTAATTTAACATATACTTGAAAGCAGATTAAAACGAAGAGTACCGGCCGACCGGCCTATTTTACTACTTTCTCCCCAAGCACGCGTATCAATCTTCCAAACGCAAGCCATGACGACGAACAGCGAAGATGATCGATCACCTTGCGTGCTGTAATTCCATAGACCAACATCATAATTATTATCTTTTCTGATAAGATAGGGACCCAAAAGAAAAAAAAATTGAAAGACATAAGAAGATTTAGCTCTGAATTTGAACGACGAACGGATAATAATAATAATAATAAAGAGATGGTCGAGACAAGTACAAAGTAAATTATTATATGCTAACCATATGACTCGTGACAAGGCATGCATGCAACATCGAGGGCGGCTAGCTTTTTAACCTTGAATTTAAAGTTTAAACTGCGTTTTGTGACATCATATCAGGTTAAATAAAAGTGAAGTGTCGCAGTTATATTAAAAGATTTTATAAAAATAAATTTAGAAACTGATATGAATTTATATGATACGCGTTAGATTTATTTTACAATCTAACGTACCGCATCAAGTCATATCAATTTATAAGTTTATTTTTATGAAATATTTTTGTGACTAAACTATTTTCTAGATAAAAAATAATCACCTTAAATTCAAATTGGTCCTTATGATCTCGCATTGAAGTTTGATCTAATATTCTTTATAATCTATAATAATTATAAGATTTATGACAAATTAATTTGACCGACCCTTGCTTAAAAGAGGCACTTATAATAGAAACTCGCTCTCTCTCTAGGTTTTGCTTAAAAGAGACCCTCTTCCTCCTCTCGCCAGCCCTGGGTTTTGTTTGTTTGTTTTTTTGTTTTTTGGCTTTTTTTTTTCTCCAGGTTTTCGGCCAAATAAAGTGGGGTAGCAGTTTTGAGCTTCTCTGATGATCATCCTCCAACACGCACACCACCAAGAGAAGCCTCACCCCCTATCTTACGGTCGACCGGATTGGGTGCCACTAGGAGCTGCAAATTGCGTCGACGCGCAGTTTAAAGGAAATATGTGGGGTATTCAAACCACCGCAATTCATCTTCCGTCGATGCCATGCGTAGCAGCTCATGGCCCAATGACTCCAGCAACGTCTTGACTGGCCGAATGACTCCTTCCCAGTGTGGCGCGTGTAATGCACACGCCACCGATGCTTTCCCTTCTATTTTTTTCGATTCTGTTTGGTGTTGTTTGGTGGTGTTTGTTTGTTCTCAATTCTATATTTTTTACTTTATGTTGGTGTGTGTTTGTTGATGTTTGTTTGTTAGTTTTTATTCTTAGGAAAATAAAGTGAAATAAGCTATTACACTTTTTTCCATAGCGGTATTTGGTTCCTCCCTCCTTCGTGTTAGGAGGATGGGTGTGTTGTTTACTTCTCCTAGAGTTTTGATGCGGGGTGCTTTGTCCTCTGTTTAATACAGAGAATGATACTCTCTTTTTTAGAGTTTTCATGAAGTTTAAACAATGCCCGTCGCAAAGATTTGTGTACGAGAATGCTTACAACAGATGTTAGTTTGACTTGTAATTTGAGTCACAGATGTAACTTCCTTTATGGAATGAAATAAAGTCTATTTCTTATATATAAAAAAAAAAAAAAAGGTTGATCAACCTCGAGTCTAATATTCAAATTTTATCAGTTTCACACTTTCACTAGAGGAATTCATAGGAATTCATAAATATATATATATATATATGTATGCCAATATATATACCACCTCAAATGAGCCACATGTATTAATGTTCATGTCATCGTGTACATGTTAAAAAATATGAAAGTAAACAAAAATAAAACCTTATAACATATATAGTAATACAAAAAAAAAAAAAACATGTTATCATAGTCAATTACCCATGCAATAACTCTTCTTTTAATAAAAGTGCTAAGTGATTATATACATAAATATTACAAATACAAATAGATTGGCTTAATTTGTAATACGTTAGATTTATCTTATAACAAAAAATATTATTTATAACAATTTAACAGATCATATTAAACAATGTCAATTTGTAAATTTATTTTTATAAGATCTCTATATTGACTATTTTTTAATATCATGACTTCAAAAGTCATATATATATGTTGTTTTTCAATATAGAGCTGGTATAATTAATAAGTTACAAAGGAACTTAATTAAAAAATTCCAATCATGAAGGCACCCTATCTATAAATTATTACCAGTCACTGATAAATTATATATTTATGCATATGATCAACAAAATTATGTCTGCCTTATAAATTAGATAATATTATATATAGCTCGTTCTATAATATTTTCAAGTTTAAACTTGAAAAGAAAAAAACAAATACACGAATAATCCGTGAAAATTAGTCTTTTTGGTTCTCATAATTTTCTTTTTCCTTAGCCCTACATGCATGCGTACTGCTCTTTTTTGGTTATCATATATTCAGTACTACTGTTCTCTTCGATGCGCACGTACGTGATGATCATAATTAATTAACTACCATATTTTTTTTTTCTTTTGGCATTAGTTTTGATCAATTGTTCGAAATTATAGAAAAAACTAGATCGAGCATGATATCCATGTTTTGTATTCCATGGGTATATATGTTTTATATATAATTATAAGAGTAATTGTATTAATGTTTTTTTTTAAAAAAAAAGTAATGATCAAATTAATAAATATATATATCAACTTCTGATATTATTAAGAGTAGAAAAGTCTAGTTTTTAGATATTATTATATATCATTAATGTACGTCACCCAGAAAGGCAAACATGCAAGATTCTCAAATTACTATATATGAAACCATGTTCATGATCAGACGTGGTCTAGCTAGCGCGCATAAACTAAATAGAAATGATGGGAATGACATGTTTTTTCAACATCCATTAATGAATTAAAATCATGCGCATATATGCATGATCAATAGTAACATGCACTATATATATATAGATATAGTCAAACTCAACCCAAATGCATCCCCCCGCCAATTGAAGATGAACAAAGAAAACATCAGACCTAATTAATTTAATTATCAATGGAAATCCAGAGTTAAAAGATACAGATGCTAGCTAGCTGTATGCATGTATATATAGGACCAATTACTTAATTGTTATGTGGTGAGACACACAGAATATCTCTCAAATTATGATGTGTTCTAAAATGCCAACATCCTCCATTTTAATTTGTGAACCCTTTTTTTATTCTTTCATCTTACGTACGTAGTGCCCTAAAGTCACAAGATCAGGTACTACAATTACTTTTAATAAAATATATGTTTTTCTTAAGATTACAAATATATAATAGATAAATTATAAAATCAGTACTGCATATATATCTCATGATATCTTGATCCAGGTAATATCTACATATATACCCCCTCCACATGACGTACTTGATCTTCTGAAATCATGTGGAGGGACAACGGAGAGTAGTAAGATTTATTAATATTCTTATGAAACACGTACAATTAACAATACGATTCGGGTTACTTTAATTACCGAATGAATTGCATCGAAATGGTTATCCTTGACGTCCTCCTAGCTAGCTAGTTGCTTGCTTTGACCAAAAAAACAAGGGTTAATCTGACTGAATTTATTATAATCATTATTTTTGTTTTTATCGTCGTTGTCCCTTTACGTATGATGTTTTTGTTGAAACTAGGTTTTTGTTTGTCTCCTTAAGTTCTAGCCAACCAGCTTCCTCATGCTGATCAATGCAATAGGTTTTTTTAATTAGTGGGAAAAAACTTCAACTCGAATTCATTATAAATATTTGCCCAAGTTCACTGAACAAGGCACGCAACTCAACTTCCTACGTTTCTTTGAACTGCCTAACCTCCCAGCTCCCTGATCTCGCACTCAAAACTCTGGGTATGTTGTTTTTTAAATAAAGAGTTTCAGAATTTCTTTCAACCACAACTAGATCTGCTTTTTGAAAAAACTTATGAGAGAGAGATCAGAGAGAGAGAGAGAGAGAGACTCTCCCGTACCGGCCGGTTCATGCATACATGCAAATTGGCATAAGATCTAGACGATCATGGCAACCAAGTTGTTAGCTTTAGCATGCATTGGGCAGGAGAGTCATGGGCCGCTATCGCCGCGGTCGCACTATCCGTCTATGCCCAAGTACCCAAAGGGCATGTCGGTGCAAGAAAGCAGCATGGAGCTGGCCGGGTCAGAGGCCAAGCCGGCCGTGTTCTCGGTGATGGGAATGACATGCTCCGCATGCGCTGGATCGGTCGAGAAGGCGATCAAGCGGCTTCCTGGGATACGCGAGGCCGTTGTCGATGTCCTGAACAATAAGGCTCAGGTCCTGTTTTATCCAAGCTTCGTAAATGTACGTAAGCTGGACCTTTTAATTAAGTTTTAACAATGATCTTTTGTTAGATCTCTCAGTTCCTGTTAGATTTATTTTATAATAAAAATAATTTTATAATTTAAAATATCATCATATTATAAATTTTTAAATTTATTTTTATAGAATCTTTTCACAGTAAAAGTATTTCTCTTTTAACAATTCTCGATTTTGTTTTATTTCTTCAAGGTTTGTTTCTAGAGAATTTTTTTTTTTTGGTCTGTAGCATGAACTGATATTGTTTCGTTCTTTATAAGGAGGAAAATATTTTCATGACTTTAGAAACTTTCGGGTCACTATTAATTGCATGGCGCTTCTCTTTTCCTTGTAAACATAGTTTTGCATTTTTCTTGTATTTCTTTTCTTCTCTTCATTGGTTGATTATTGCTTTAAGAGTACGACTGAGAGATGTATGATCATACCTCCAATAGCTTCGAAATTATTTAAAAAGATAGATATGCATTGTCTGTTAAGCTAAAATCATTTAGGATTGTGATTTGGATTAAGCTTATAAGGAGGCCGAAAGTGAGAAATCAATGGTTCAGAACCCATACACACCTAGAAAAGGGTGAAGAGATATTTTTCAAATTTTATTGGATTATTTAAATTAACAATTAATCATTGAAATCACAAGAAATAATCAACACGCATCAATTTTGATAACAAAGTTTGAAACTTATTTAAAGAATATCTTCAAAATTTAAAAACACTTTGGGTGTAATTAGTCACCACTTAAAATCCATTATAAAACTTTAGTTCATTACAATCAAATTTAGTTATACTTACAAAACCTTTGAAGTAACTATATCTGATTTGCAACATTATAGGTATACCACTCGATTTCTGTATCCTAACAGCTCCAGACTATCGGCCTTTCTATAGTTTTACCATGAGCACCAACACGATCTCTACACCTAGACAACTCCAAAAATCCTTCTGGACAAAGAACACATCCACACCAATGGATTCAACAACACTCGAACACAAGCATCTATGAGATTGAATGCTAAATGGATCTCCATAGAATTATTTTCTAAAAAATATAGTGAATTTGCCAACTCTAACCTCTCTCTCTCCACGCCGCCTTAGAAGTCGTGTATATTATTTTATATATAATTAGGATTCTTGTGGGTCACTTAGGGAGTCCAAATCCTAGTAATTAAAAATGAAAAAATCTATGCATAAGTCTACACACCACACACCATAATTTTTTTATTTTTTTATTTGTTTTTCTTATTAAATGTGTATTATATGGATGATGAATAAAAAAATATAAATGTTTCAAGAAGACTAAAATTAAAAAAAATTAAAAAAAAAATTAAAAATAATTTAGTGTGTAATGTGTAGACTTATGCATAACAATACTCGTTAAAAAGTATGTTTCGGAATTTTCGCTCGAACCAAGATGTCAATTGTCGAGCAAACTTTTTATCGAGCTTTTTTATCGTGACATTTCCGTGCTATTTTGACCCAATAAAATTTGAGATTGATCATTGTAAAAATGAATTTGTTAATAATTGGGTTATCTTTCTGACGCCATTGAAATCACGGCCTCAATCCGATGTGGGGCCGGATCAAATGTTACGATGGATTTACTCTGGCTAGGTTGACCTTAGCAAGTCTTGTGAATTTGCCATTAATTACTAGCTTGGCTTGAATCCAATCCAGTTTTTAATACATACTGATAATATTTATATTTTACTTATAAATAAAAGTGTGTCGGATGCACTATGCATTATGCATATATAACCTCTTTCTTCCACGGGTAAAACCTGGGTGCGGATCAGGCCCCTTCAAGTTCCTTGTGTGTTAAAGTGCCTTGGTACCTTTTTATTGAAGATTGATTTGTTAAAAGCAGGTAGGCCAACTTTCAACGTTTTGTTTGATTCCGAAAATATTTTATCTTATCTTATCTTATTTTATTTTATTTTATCTCATTATTATAATTTATTTAAATTTTTATTTTAAATTTCAATTTAATTTTTTTAAATTTTAAAATAATAATAATATTAAAAAATAATATTTTAACAATATTTTTTTTAACTTTTATTTTTATCTAAAACTATCTTATCTCATCTATGAATCCTAACTAACTACTAAATATATGGTATTTGCCAGGAACTTGATGACATAATATGTTCAGCTCCTCCAAATAAAAAAATCTGAATTTGAAACTCTATTCTCTTTGTATAATAAACAAATATATAAAAATAAATAAATATATCACTCTTACTTTTCCCTTCGAAAAGACAAACTTTATTTATCTTTTATTTATTATTTTTGGGGAGGGGTTGTCAGTGAAAATCCTAGATTAGACTGGAAAATATTTATACCTAGAGGGCCGGGCCGAGCTGGGCCGGGGGTGATTATACAACGTCCTCAAATTTCACATATTATATTTTTTTTAATTTTTAATTTTTTTAACTTTATTTTTTTAAAATTAATTCAATCCTTCTATTTATTATTTATATATTAAATATTTAATAAAAGAAAAAAATAATAAAAATTAAAAAAAAATGTGATATGTGAAGATTATATAAATTTTTTCTTACACTAATTTTATATTAATTATAACATATTTTGTAAAACCAAGTCCATAACTTTTTTATTATTAATATTTTTTTTTACGAATGCTCCTCTTCATTCCATATTATATATTTTATATATTTCAAAATTATTTTTTATTATTTATTATTTTATTATTTTATTTTATTCTTGTTAAATTAATTGTATTGTTCTACTTATCATCTACACACAACATACTTATTATAAAAAAAAAAAAAAAAAATTAAAACAAATGTAGTGTGCTGTGTGTGGAGATGATAAGTAGAATTATTATATTTTCATTTTTTTCATATAGTCTCTACCAGATTTGTGCATTTGTACGTATGTATTATTACTCGAGAGTTTTAAAATTGATCATCGGAGTTATAAATTACGTTACTACTGTTCATATCTTTTTTGAGAGTTTATTTTTACACAATTTTTTGGGTTATTTCTCATCAATACAAAACCATAACTACGAAAACATTTTCTATATATAGTAATTGGGACTAAACATCACATGTACAGGAGGCGACCATTCGTGAGACTATTGAAGATGTCGGATTTGAAGCCACATTAATTGAAGATGAGATGAATGATATAAGATCTATTCAAGTGTGCCGAATACGCATAAATGGAATGACATGCACATCTTGCTCCTCCACTATTGAATCAGCCTTGCAGGCAATTCATGGTGTACAAAAGGTTCAGGTGGCCTTAGCAACTGAAGAAGCACAGATTCATTATGATCCAAAGATTGTAATCAGCTACAACCAGTTATTGGAAACCATACAAGACACTGGATATGGGGCCATACTTATCAGTTCTGGGGAAGAATATCAACTTAGCAAGATAGAGCTCAAAGTTGAAGGTGTACGCACTGACCACTCAATGAGAATGATCGAAGAGTCTCTTCAAGCACTTCCAGGAATTCAAGACATAAACATATCCCCAGTACTCAAGAAAATATCCCTCTCTTACAAACCAGATGTAACAGGGCCCAGAACTCTTATTAACGTGATTGAGTCAACCGGGTCAAGACGTTTCAAGGGTAGCATATATCCGGAAGGAGGAAGAGAAACTCATAGGCAGGGGGAAATTAAGCAGTATTACAGATCCTTTCTGTGGAGTTTGGTTTTTACAGTTCCTATATTTCTAACCTCCATGGTCTTCATGTATATCCCAGGAATTAAGCATGTATTTGATACCAAAGTCGTCAATATGATGAGTGTTGGCATGCTATTGAGGTGGGTGCTTTCAACTCCAGTGCAGTTCATCGTAGGCCGGCGATTCTACACTGGATCCTACAAGGCTTTGCGCCATGGATCTGCAAATATGGATGTTTTGATTGCCTTGGGAACAAATGGAGCCTACTTCTATTCAGTCTACTCTGTGTTGAGGGCTGCTACCTCTAAAGATTTCAAGGGTACAGATTTCTTTGAGACTAGTGCAATGCTTATCTCCTTCATTCTACTTGGAAAGTATTTAGAGGTTTTGGCTAAGGGAAAGACATCAGAAGCCATTGCAAAACTTATGGACTTGGCACCTGAGACAGCAATCTTGTTGACCTTGGATGATGAAGGAAATGTCGTTAGTGAAGAAGATATTGACAGTCGGTTGATACAAAAGAATGATGTAATTAAGATTATTCCTGGAGCAAAGGTAGCTTCTGATGGTTTTGTGATACGGGGTCAAAGCCACGTAAATGAGAGTATGATAACTGGAGAAGCACGGCCAGTGGCGAAAAGGAAGGGCGATACGGTGATTGGAGGCACTCTGAATGAGAATGGGGTGTTGCTCATAAAAGCAACTCGAGTAGGATCAGAGAGTGCTCTTTCTCAGATTGTCCGACTTGTTGAGTCAGCCCAGTTGGCTAAAGCTCCTGTTCAGAAGTTTGCTGATCGCATTTCCAAATACTTTGTGCCCCTTGTAAGTAAATACCTCAAATTCACATTCTGCTCATGATATACATTGTCCAACTAAAGTTATCAATATGATTATTGTACGTGGAGACCTTTGTCAGAAAAAAATGGATTTTGTTTTTCTATTTTCAGGTCATTATATTTTCATTTTCAACTTGGCTTGCCTGGTTTTTGGCTGGAAAGTTCCATGGGTACCCAAAATCTTGGATTCCATCTTCTATGGATAGCTTTGAGCTTGCACTCCAGTTTGGGATATCTGTCATGGTCATAGCCTGCCCTTGTGCTCTAGGCCTAGCAACACCCACTGCTGTTATGGTTGGCACCGGTGTTGGTGCATCTCAAGGTGTACTGATCAAAGGAGGTCAAGCATTAGAAAGTGCACATAAGGTTTGCATTTACACACACAATTCTGTTTGCTATTTTTTTTCTTTTTTTGAGGTATTAGATATGCCATGCAGCTTCATCCACGTTAGTTGTTCCAGAAGATTTTTAGTTACTGATTCAGATCTCTTTTTCTTCCATTTTGCTTGAAATTGACAAATAACATTTCAGGTTGACTGCATTGTATTTGACAAGACTGGAACTCTCACAGTTGGGAAGCCCGTTGTTGTTAACACAAAACTCTTGAAAAATATGGTTCTTCGAGAATTCTATGAACTTATTGCTGCAACTGAGGTAAAGTGTTTCATATCGTTGTTTCCAAATTAAAGGGCTTCGAATTAGAATTTGGCATAGTTGAGCCTGGACTATACCACTGTTTATACTACATAATGACAATTAAAAGCGGCAGTTTGATACATGATCTGCATCAGGTGAACAGCGAGCACCCTTTAGCTAAGGCCATTGTCGAGTATGCCAAGAAATTCAGAGAAGATGATCATGAGAACCCAGCCTGGCCTGAAGCACGAGATTTTGATTCCATTACTGGCCATGGGGTGAAGGCCATTGTCCGGAACAAGGAAATAATCGTCGGAAACAAGAGCTTGATTTTGGACCACAACATTACCATTCCAGTGGATGCTGAAGACATGCTAGCAGAAGCTGAAGGGATGGCCCAAACTGGGATTCTAGTATCAATCGACGGTGAAGTGGCTGGAGTTTTAGCCATATCTGATCCATTGAAACCAGGTGCAGAAGAAGCCATTTCAATTCTGAAGTCAATGAAAATTAAGAGCATCCTGGTGACAGGTGACAATTGGGGAACTGCCAATTCCATTGGCAAGGAAGTTGGAATTCAAACCATTGTTGCCGAAGCCAAACCCGAGCAGAAAGCAGAAAAAGTTAAGGAGCTGCAGGTAAAAAAAATAAGAACATGCCCCACATGCAAGTAGCTTCATTCTCAATGGCTTAACACACACGTATGTATACATTTTTTAACTTCATTATATTCACAGGCTTCAGGCTATACTGTGGCAATGGTGGGAGATGGCATAAACGACTCTCCAGCACTAGTGGCAGCAGATGTTGGAATGGCAATTGGTGCTGGCACAGACATTGCGATTGAGGCAGCAGACATTGTTCTCATGAAGAGCAACTTGGAGGATGTGATAACTGCCATTGACCTTTCAAGGAGAACATTCTTCCATATTAGACTGAACTACATATGGGCTTTGGGATATAATTTACTTGGTATCCCAATTGCCGCCGGGGTCCTTTTCCCCTCCACCAGATTCCGTTTACCACCATGGATTGCTGGAGCTGCAATGGCAGCCTCTTCTGTCAGCGTTGTCTGCTGTTCTTTGCTGTTGAAATACTACAAGAGACCCAAGAAGCTTGACAACCTTGAGATACGTGGAATAAGGATCGAGTGATCGTCGGTACTAGTACTGTTTGTTTTGATCTAGTTGGGTTAAAGTACTCTAGCTAGATGGCAGCAGCTTGTTAATGTTGAAAAATGTAAAATTTATCGTCTCACCCATGCATTATAAATATATACATATATATATATATATATATTTATGCTTGGTTTGGTTGTTTGGGTAGGNTTGGGTTAAAGTACTCTAGCTAGATGGCAGCAGCTTGTTAATGTTGAAAAATGTAAAATTTATCGTCTCACCCATGCATTATAAATATATACATATATATATATATTTATGCTTGGTTTGGTTGTTTGGGTAGCTGGCAATATTCCTGCTTGTACATGATTAGACTAGTCATGTTGATAGTAATCTGTAAATGAATATTGGATCTTTTTGTGCATTTATAAAGATTGAAGTCATTCAAATGAACTTAAAAAAAAAAAACAAGTTTATAATATCGAATCTTATAATTAGAGCACGTTGAAGTAGTCATCAATTAAGCATATATATATATATATGTAGGGTCATCCATAAAACGGACAAAATTTCATGAGAAACACATCATGGAATATCCGCGCGCATGCTCCTTTATAGGTGATCATGATCACCAATATGAACTCATATTAGATATTAGGGAAAAATAATATGACTNAAAAAAAAAAAACAAGTTTATAATATCGAATCTTATAATTAGAGCACGTTGAAGTAGTCATCAATTAAGCATATATATATATATGTGGGTCATCCATAAAACGGACAAAATTTCATGAGAAACACATCATGGAATATCCGCGCGCATGCTCCTTTATAGGTGATCATGATCACCAATATGAACTCATATTAGATATTAGGGAAAAATAATATGACTATTTTTTGTTTTGTTTTTCCTAAAACATTATTGTGAGCATATCTAATTTATTAATTATGATGGTTAATTACCAATTAACCAACAAGTACGCCTCGTTATTAATTTTGCTGTAAGGTTCACAAATTAAATTACCAATTTTTAAAATTCGGTAAAGCTAGCTCATGTATGTAAATATAATAGCTTATTATTATTATTTATTGTGGTTGTTTATTTTTTATAATTTTTTTTCTTTTGGTAATTTACTAATTAGAACTGGACAAATACTACAAATTAATTACATAGAGATCAGCTAGCTGCATGGTTTGATGGTGATCTCCGTCCCGGCCTCTCATTAGCCAAAAGAGGGGGAAATTAAATAAGCTGGTGCATGCCACACTAGCAAATATTAAAAAATAAAATAAAAAAATAAAAAAATAAAAAATAAAAAATAAAAAAGGCCCTCACCACTAATAAATAGTTGATCAGTTGTAAGCAATTGTATTATAGATTGTAAATATTATTTCTCAATTATTAATATTAAAAAATTTTCATTCTTTAATTAACACGTACGTACGCTTTTGTTTATCTGATCTCTCAGTTTTCTATACATATAATTTGGAATTGAAGCAAACGCGTCGCTGCGTCAGATTTGCAATATCCTCATCATCATATATCTTCGATCTTGGATTATTGCATGATTTCCTACAAAGCTAGCCGGGAATTCGTTTTTAATTACAATTAATTAGCCACTGATCTCGATGCTAGCTGTTTTATTAATGATGAGCCTGTGAGAATGGTGTTTGTGACCACACGGTGTATATGATGGGTCATGGCATAATGCGCAACCATGTGGCCGTCGTTCTTTGTGGTATTAATGGCCATGAAAGTGATACGGGCAGCATAAATAATAATAATTATATATATATAT
>QEOT01005898.1:0-21786 GCA_003123785.1 Pterocarya stenoptera
CAATCACCCCAGCAGCCAAGAACTTCATGTGGAGAGCTTGCCTCAATATACTACCTACTAAAGCTAATCTATGCAGGAAAAGAATTTTGGAAGACCCGACAGGTCCAATTTGTCTAAGAGAACCAGAAACAATTGAGCACATATTATGGGAATGTCCTTCAGCTACAAACATCTTGGGGCAATGTTCAAGAAAAATTCAAAAGACAAAGACTCATTACAACAGCTTCAAGAATCTAGTGGAAGATATGTTCAGCAAGCTAAATAAAGAGGAAATGACAGAATTTTCTTTGATCCTAAGCAGCATATGGTGGAGAAGGAATCAATACATTTTTAAAAATATAATGATTGATCCTAACAACATAATCCACAGGAACCAGCAGTTAATACAAGACTTAGTCTCACCAGTACATAGAAACAGCAGTCAGCAAACAACTTCAACTACACCTAAAATCACATGGATGCCACCACCTGCAGGTTATTGTAAAATCAATTGGGGTGTAGCAGTTGATAAACAACATTGCAAAATAGGAATTGGCATAATGGTGAGAGATGAACAAGGCTATTTTCTGGCTACAATGAGAAAAAACCAAACATCAGATCCTGCGCCACAACTAGAAGAAGCAATGGCAGCTCTCACAACTATCAGGTTTGGCATTGATCTGGGAATGATGAAGGTTGTAATGGAAGGTGATTCAAAAAGAGTAGTAGAGGCAACCCAACAGACAGAGGAAGATGACAGCTATTTTGGTTTTTCATCATATCTGAAATCAGAGCTAGTTTCTCTTGTTTTGATGATTGTAATATTAGACATATATACTTATCTGGCCGCAAATGTGCTAGCTCGTACACTAGGCAAGAGTGCACTGTCAATAGCAGATTGTATAGCGGATATGGAGGTTCCTCCTCTATGTATTCACTCTGTTCTGTTCAACAACTAATCAATGAAATGATGATTATTCAAAAAAAAAAAAGTTACTTCACAAAATATGGCCCTACATATCATATAAATATGTAATACACACACGTATATATATTGAGCGAGCCATGTGATAATCGATCGGTTAATGTCTATAAATTTAAAATATATAATGTAAAAGATAAATATTGAACAATTTAATTAAAGTCTAACTAGGTTGGAATACTTAATTAATAACAACATTTCATCTCATAAAATGAAAAAGGAATAATCGCAGTACTATCTACGAAAAGCATACCAATTAAACATACAACATAAAAGACGTCCTTTTCATCAACGTACGTACGTACACAAAATAAACTTGAGCTGCTAAATAGTACTATACTCTACTATCTCATTACCTAACAATTGAGATAATAATAGACCCCAAAAACAAGAAAAGAATACAGCTTATAACAGACAATTGAGTAACCGCTGGTTGAATGCGTCCCTTGTCCTTCCGTATCATCATGCCCTCAATTATTGGGAGATTTATATATAAGATATAGCATGAGATGAAGACTTGCACAAACATCCTATCCCAATCGCCAACAAAGATCACTCTCAGAAGTCCACCAACGAGAGCAGCCATGTTCAAGATGATTAGGGCAACCATAGGAAGAAGAAACTTGTTTGATGTTTGAAAATCAAATTTTCCCATTCGGTAGAGCTTGACTTGTTCATCCTCCTCGACTTTGTTGGTGGGCATGAAACTGGCTTCTCTCATTCCCATCCGCTTCATTATAGCATCTAAGCTTCCGTACATGAAACATGTGATTGACTTGATCATCCATGCTCTCTGTTCATTTTCCATGGTTTGAAATGACCCTCCGGTTAATAGCACCTCGTACAAATGCTTAGAAAGAGCCGATAGAAATATGAACACATATACGACAAAAAAAGAATTTGAGACCTGTACGTGCATGACACAAAATCTATGTCAGGAGTTTGTATAGCAATATATATGATCAACTACTTCAATCAAAATTATTTGAAATACATCAGTGTAATTTGGAATGTTAATACCTAAAATGACTAATGAGAAAATACGGGTATGTGTTCTTACCTTTGGGTACAAGGGGATGCCATTAAGAAGACAAAGCTGAGGAATGGTGGCAAAACACCATAATGGCAAGCAATTAATTAGAGGAGAAAATGCAAGTTCTCCATAGCACATGGTCTCAAGAATAGAGATTCTAGGTGGTCCGTATATGAGAGGGCAGAACTTTGAGAAACTGACATCTATTGCGCCGGTGCTCCATCTCGTGCCTTGAATTAAGTAGTCATTCAAATTCGTGGTGCCGTTTCCCAAGAATTGTGGCCTCGATGGATTACAAAAGACGGAAGTCCAACCTTTGCAATGTAACCTGAACCCCGTTAAGTAATCTTCAGACACAGAATCATATAAGAAACCAACCTGCCAAGGAGAAATCCAAATGTTATAGGTGAAATACTGTCCATCAGTAATTCAAACATCTGTGAAGAAAAAGAATATTATGAGTGGTACCTCTTTACCCCATTTAGTGTCAATTTCATATGAACAGGAGGCCGCTAGTAATTGAGTCACTTTTTGCAAACTACGCTGATCATTGATCACATTCGGCTTGTAGATTTGGCGAACGGATTTGATTACTTCGTTGGATGAACCAAATGATCGTTTAAGTTCCTCGAGGTCCATATCTGCAAATTGAACTGGAGTAAATGGAGATAAGCAATTGGCAAGAATGCATAGTATTTCATCAGCAGTAGATAAAAATGCCGAATAAACTAAAAAAATCCAACCTTCATCTATGGTTCTTCCATATAACGAAACCCTCTTGATGTAAAAGCTCGAACCAGACAAGATGGGTCCCTTAAGCCCATCTGCACCTTCCCATTGCACCTAAAACGGGCCAAAAAATCTTGATCTAAATCTTAAAGGATTGATATGCATATTTAAGCTGATACTCAGATTTTATATCTAGAGTACGTACCGAATATATTGATCTCAGCTGACTGTCATAGATGTCGTTCTTGCTGATATTGTGGAATCTTTGAGGGAATTGAACGAATGCGAGCGAGTTTGATATCTTAGAATCAAGATGGAAACACATTGCTTTCCTTGCTGATGTCGGGTCATTGCAATACATGTCACAATCCAGCACTAGTATGTAGGGGGAATTGCTTATCATACTTGATACCCGTTGCTGCAATTATGTTAGTTGTAAGTTACTTATACACTAATGGAGCAAACTAAACGCATCTCGTGTCCCCCCCCCCTCTCTCTCTCTCTATATATATATATTTATACTGATATATACAAACTCGAAATATACAAATCTCGTGTATGTCTTTATTAAAAAGTAGACCCACCGTAAAAATGTGTGAAAAACTTACTTTTTCATGATAGGACTTACATTCTTACAAAAACTCTGTATATTTTGAGCTTATACCAAAGATATCTTTTATGTGAGTATGTATATAATGGAGTAGAAACGCATACAAGGACATTGAGGGCTCCAGCCTTGAAATGGTGGGGATGAGAAGGCCTTTTCTCACGAGAAACATAGACGAGGAGAGGCATCTTAGTTTCTAGTACCGTGTCATTGGACTCATCTTGTATCACCTGCCAACCTCTGGGAATTAGATAATCTGACAAATTAATTGTACGTGCTTCACCTATAGGCCGGGCTTAATTCTATAGCCGGCTGCCAGCAAAATTATTGGAAACGATTATTCAAACGTACCACAATCAACACTACATGCGTTTTAATTGAAGTTCCTTCAAGTTCTACTCTGAATTATTGTACATAAAAAAAAATAAAAAAATAAAAAAACAAACAAATTACTTAGATCTGAACTACTCTTTATTATTGTTTGATCGTCTTTCTATTTGACAGCATAGTCAGTGTCTGTTCTCATATCATTTCATTTTATTTAATTACTACAAATTTTTTAAATTTTTACACAAAATAAAATAAATAATTCAATTTTTTTAATTTTAAATTAATAATAATAATAACAAAATATATTATAACAATATTTTATTTAATTTTCAACTATCTATCTCATCTCAAAACAAACAAGGCAGGAGAGCATGAGTCCTTGAAGATGCTATACAACCAATCAAGTAAATACCTTTGAGAGCATCAGAAGTCTTTGAGCATCAGAAGATTAATTTCAGAATAAATAAGTCGAATGCTAAGAAACAAGTGATGGATCAGAATTGCCTTTCGGCCGAATTAATGGCACTATGTAAGAAGAAAAACAAGAGAGATATATATACTTCAACGACAGCAGGGTGATCTCGAGCAGTACTGCTCCTGCTATGGCCTTGACCGCATCTTTCTCTTGCTTGTGTTATAGAGTCCTTCATCATCTCGTATCTTTCCTGCACCAATATCTTCCCTGTCAACTATGGCTGCTGAAACACTATTTTCAGGCCGGGAGATATCTAAAAAGGACATATATACAAGCCATTTAAAGAAACACACATAGTTAACCTTAGTTTTTTGGCGCTCTGTCATGAATTCAGAGCTCCCAAAACCTATATCATCCCCTAGAGCGGAGAAATAAAACTCTGGACACCTGGTCTCGATTCCATACCTCCTGCAAAAAGGAAGCCAGTACCATGCAAACCTCCAAGCTTCCCTCATACCATGCAAAGTCAGAGGAGAACCACCATCATCTGAAAGGTACACGTGAAGCTTCTCGGGGGGGTAGTCCAGCGCCATGGCTGATAACACAGTGTTCATCACCACCACAGTTGGTTCTTTGTCTGGATCTGTAGTGCATATGAACACGTCAATGGCAGGGAGCTTATCGTCTTCCGGTAGTCGTTCTGGAAAGACTGTCCGAGTAACAGGACGCCATCGAAAAGCTTGGCCAAGAAGCCATATGAAAGAGAGGAGGAGTTCAGAAGCGAACACAAGAAGCCATGGTAGCATGGGTGTGGGTCTGATCTTGTGGTCTTGGAAGAGGAAGGAGGCTCTGTAGTAAACCAAGAAAGCTAAAGCCATGGAGTGGATGAGTGTGTGTGACCTGTGGATGAATATGGATAGTTTGTTGACATGGCAAACATGGAGAGGGAGGGAATCCTCCATTGCTTTCTATCTTCAGCCTCTCTTGTTTGTTCATGCTAATTTCCTTCGGTAGAAGCTTGAGCTCTCGGAGTGGGTTTGTCTTATATCATTTTGTCTCATTTATAATTATAAATTTTTTAAATTTTTATAAAAAAAAATTTATAATAAATAATTTTTTTTAATTTTAAAATAAAAATTATATTTAATAATATTTTATTTAATTTTCAATTAAAAATTAAGTCAACTCTGTATCCAAAGTCTCTCACGCACGCTTTTAAACGATCAGCCAATCATTGACCCGTCAAAAAAGTAGACAAACCAATTTGTGAATGAAAAAAAATGTGTGCAGCCCAAGCAAATGCTATTCTACCGCTGGTGTGCAGACGAAGGAACATACACAAAAGAAAAATGCTACTCTTACCGTTAGTTCTTACCGTTGGTTCTTACTGCTCTGATTTTTTAAATTTTTTTTATTATTTTTTTTTACTTAATAATTAAGTAAGTATTTTTTAATAATATTATGAATTTTTTTATTTTTTAAAAAATATTTAAATATATTAAAATAATAGATATAGAAAATCACAAAAAAATAAAACACACTAATTTACACTAACGGTAGAGAAGAGCGGTGGCTCCCAGCGGTGGGAGTAGCACCGCTCTACACAAAAGGTAAATGAAGAGTTAGGAGAGGTTCGTGGATTTAGATGAGATATAAAATATTAATCTTATCTCATTTTTTAAATATAATTTAAATATAAAACTTTTAAATTAATTATTATAAATTTTTTAAACTTTTAAATAAAAAATAAAAACAATTTTAATTTCTCAGATCTCTAAATAAAAAAAATATTATAAAATCATATTATTACAATATTTTAATTTTAAAATGTTTTGTATTTAATTTTTTTTCACTTTTTCTAAAATCTTAAAAATATTCCACTCAAATCTTAAAATCTTATTACTATTTACAAAATTTTTATCTCATCTCACTTAAATTTCTTTATAATTTTTTTACCATCTTCAAATAAGATAATATTTTTTAAATATTTATTTTAGTTTTGATTTTGATTTATTGTGTTTAAATTAAAATAAATTTTATTTTATTTATTGATATATATATATAAATAGAATGTAAATATATCATTCAGCTACACAAAATATCTACGGCAACTTTTGTCTTTAGTGCAACTGCTTCTGCTGGAGCCTTCGGTTCAGCTCTGAGTTGGTCCTACCGTCCTAGTGACTTGGTTTTTGTATTACTTTATCCAGCACTAGTCAAATTACAGTCTCCATCCGTGCAATCACTGACAACGATTCTTCTTGAGTGGCTCTACAGACTCCCAAAGGTGTTTTTTTTCTTTCTTTTTTTAACTTTTTTTCATATATATTTTTTAATGCTTTTAAATACTATTTTTTTTTTAAATTTAAAAAAAATACCTAAAGGAACTGTCGGTAGCACATCAGGGAGCCCCATATCTAGGAGCAACCTTAATGAATTAGCCAAATGTTAAAAAAATATATGTTGAGAGTTATTGGGATAAACTTCAGCCCACGTTATATTAGATAATTGGAATTTAGCTACACTAACTTGCAAAACCATTTCTAAACTTGAAGGTGAATGTAGATATATCAAATCTATATTTTTTTTTTCTCTCTTTCTTTCTTTCTTTCTCACAACAGCCACTTCCCTCTCAATAAACTAGAAAGTTCTTTCCCAACGTAGAGCTACATTATTACCACAGGTTTTATTAATATAATAAAATAAAATAATTAATTAATTAAAAATAAATAAATATTGTTTAATTATTAATTACTTATTACTATCCAAATATGAGGCCAAAGCAGGAGCTAGGGTACAAGGTAGGTGAGGCCATGATTTCAGGGAATGATGGCCAAAGCCAAGGATAGCTGCAGGAAGAATGGGAAAAGGATGGCATACGCAGTAGATTCTACGTAGTAAAGGGGGTCCGGGGCGCCCCATAAAAAGGAGAGAGTTCTTTTTCTACAGAGAGAGTTTTCTCCTTCTTCGCTTCTCCTTCGAAACCCGATACGGAGGGAGCTCCAGTAAAGGCTTTCTTTTCAGTAGATTTTTATTCAGAATTACAATTGTATAGTAAGATATGAGAGACTACAAGAGACTGTAAAAAAGAATATTGTAGTAGATTTCTCCTCCCCAAACACTCGTGGATGTAGGCATTATGTCGAATCACGTAAATTCTCGTGTTCTCTCTTTATCTTCTCTACACTTATATTTTTCATTCATCGCCGTGGATGTATGCACCAGCACCCAGTCGGGGGCTCCTAACAACACCAATCGAAGCCTAAATCACCCAAGCGGGCCGGGAAAGACTCTTTCTCCCATTCCAATCTGTTCAACAATTTTTACGGCCTCAACAGTTGGCACCTCATATGGGATTTAGATTTTTTATATCGAAAGGGAAAGAGGACGACTTTTTGGAGCGCTAAATTATCTATGAAGGAGCAAATGAAACTCTCCCAGATAAGTATCTTCAATCTTTCCACTTTTATTTTTATGAAAAACACTAAGAAATGGGCGATTAAAAATGCACTTTTTTAAAATATTTATATATATATATTTAGCATGAAAGGTCGGGAACCAAACTTCCCAGCTACCTAAATTGTAAATGTCATTACGTGTACTTTGAGTACATGCTACATTTAGAAAATACTGGGTGCATACACAGGTCTTTACATAGAAAGCGGATGCCATGCACTTAAGTGTACAGTACCCATGCACATACACGCCATGCATGACACAAACCATTCCATGCAGAGTGCACACAAGCGCGCATCGCCGTGCACCCGGGAGGTCCGCTCCGCCTCGCCATGAGCTCGGGGGACCTGTCGGAGGCCATTGTTGGGACCGCCAACGCCCTCTGTCTCTGACAATGGGGGCACCCGACACGAGCGACTAACGAACAGGGTCTGCGCCACACACAGCAGTAGCAAGAAGAGAAGCACCACGACCTCGCCGTAGCTCAGCGGGAGAGTGGCACCGACGGTCACCTTTGTGGACGCCGACGCCATCTGTCCCCTTGGGGATGGTCGGAGACCTCCCCTCAAGGCATGGACCACATCGCGCGGCCACACGACTGAGATAGCCTAGGTCCAGTTGCACCATAGCTCGGTGGGGGTGCCAACGGCCATCATGTGGACCGCCGGCATTTTCTGTCCACGACCGAGCACTGCCTTCGCCCCCCTCCCCCCAGTTACGTAGTGGCCAGCGGTGGTGTGAGGCCACGCATTAGTATGGGAAACACACATGACCACTCCTTGGCCCAGGGATGCCATAACCAGCTTATGGCAGCGTCCTCTTCCTCGTCCACAGCTGGCCTACACGGCCACAAAACTCTCCACGTGATAAACTCCTCGGTAGCCCCTCCACAACCCTTGAAGCATCACCCCTCAAGAAATACCTTCCTCGGCCTCCATGCAGTGCAATTGAAGACCATCACGGCCTCCATGCATCACGGCTTGAAGACGTCCGCCCTTCAAGGAGGGAACACAACGGCGGAGCCTCCTTCCAATCACTCAGTACCGTAGCGGTGAGTAGTGCACCCCGTGCACAGTGCAGTCAGAGAAGAAAGTAGCTGCTGGAGGCCCACTCACAGGCTACCGTGTGCTAGTGGAGACACCACCACCAACTGCTGGGCTCTATCTCTAAGATTGGTGGTTTTTGGGCACCATTGGGACTCCTCATCTCCATCACCGTTCCCGACCACAGGTTGCAAGTTTTCAACAGTTGATGGAGGTCAAGCTAGCTGTCAAAGGGTCACGTGCTGCATCCATGAGTTGGTGGGGGCACCATTGATAGCCGCCAAAATCATCGGAGTTTTCTGTTGCCTGCAGGGTAGTTCTTTCCCCAGGAGAGCCGCTCACGCTGGCCAAAGTGCAAGAAGATAAGACAAGCGGACAAAGAACTAGCCGTCTAACCACTAGGGCGGGTTGCAAGTTACAGCGATCAATGAGGCGCAGAACAAAGTAGTCGCCCACTGAGTTTCCTCACCACAAAGTTTTTCAATGCCCGCCACGGAAGCTTCTTGCCATCGATTCTCACCACTAAGAGATGGTCCATATGTGATTCCATACCACAAAATGCTGCTCGCCAATTGCCCACTCGCGGGATACTCCTCGCCACTTACTCACCGAGCTAGAGCCTTCCTTGCCAAGTGGGAGCATACACAAGGAGAGCTCTCGCTATATACAGTTGTTTCCACCCAATAAAAAAAAAATCAATCACTCGATAGTGAACAACTTCAATCAAGGAATAGTTGGATGCCATAGGCAAATTACTTAGATCCTTCGGTATCGCAAGCATCTCACGCCCTCATCAACGCAGGAGCATGGCTACCCGCGGGCATCACCGATGTGTCACCAACCTCCGCCATACTCAAGCGAGATATCCAAGGTTTGCAAACCTCAAATTTGTGATTTGGATTATTTAATCTAACCTGTTTGGTTTTTATTTTAGTACAAGAAGAGTTCTAGCTCCCACCACAGAGTCCGGCGCGGTGCAAATCAACAGGCGGGAAAGGTTAAGGACCGCCTTACCTCTACAGTTAGTCACCATGGGCGAGTCACACACTCGCGGTACAAATCAACAGGCGAGAAAGGTCAAGGACCGCCTGACCTCTATAGTTAGCCACCATGGGCGAGTCACACACTCGCGGTGTAAATCAACAGATGGGAAAGGTCAAGAACGGCTCGACCTCTGCAGTTAGGCACCATGGGCGAGTCACACACACGTGATGTAATCAATAGGGGGGAAAGGTCAAGGATCGTCCAACCTCTCCAAGTTAGCCACCATGGGTGAGTCACACACGCGCGATGCAATCAACAGGGGGGAACGGTCAAGGACCGTCCGATCTCTCCAAGTTAGCCACCATGGATGAGTCACACACGCGCGATGCAATCAACAGGGGGGAACGGTCAAGGACCGACCGACCTCTCCAAGTTAGCCACCATGGATGAGTCACGCACTCGGGGGCAAATCAACAGGTGGGAAATATCAAGGACTGCCCGACCTCTCCAAGTTAGCCATCATGGGCGAGTCACACACTCACGGTGCGAATTAATAGGCAAGAAAGGTTAAGGACCGCCCGACCTCTACAGTTAGCCACCATGCACGAGTCACACACTCGCAGTCCAAATCAACAGGCGGAAAAGGTCAAGGACCGCCCAACCTCTACAGTTAGCCACCATGGGCGAGCCACACACTCGCGGTATAAATCAACCGGCGGGAAAGGTCAAAGACCGTCCGACCTCTCCAAGTTAGCCACCATGGGTGAGTCACACACTTGCTGTGCAAATCAACAGGTGGGAAATGTCAAGGACCGTCTGACCTCTCCAAGTTAGCCACCATGGGCGAGTCACACACTCGCGGTACAATCCTTCGGGAACGAACCTTCGAAGTTAACAAGCCTCCGAGCTACTGCCAGTGGGTTACCTTCGAGAACGAACCGACAGGCTTGACAACAGCCTAAGATAGACCCGGGAGGTCGACGGGCCCTCTGACCACTTAGTGTTGGTTACTTTACACAAACTCCAATACTAACAACAAAACAAAGGCATCAAACAAACATACACTTTACAAATAACAACAAATATCCGAGCTCCGCGCTCGCATCATACTCGGTCGAGTCTGTCTCCCACCTTCGCCGAGCCAAGTGCTCGCACCATACGCGGTCGAGTCCATCTCCCGCCTTAGCTGACCTTTACGCTCGCACCATACGTCGTCGAGTCCATCTCCCACCTTCTTCAAGCCACATGCTCGCACCGTATGCGGTCGAGTCCATTTCCCGCCTTCACCGAGCTTTGCATTCGCACCATACGCAGTCGAGTCCATCTCCTGCCTTAGCCAAGCCACGCACTCACACTCTATGCAGTCGAGCCCATCTCCCGCCCTAGACTCGCACAAGCTGCCAACTCGCACTCAATTGAGCTCATATCTCAAACCTGAGTTCGGAAATATTTATTGCTCCCGTCAGAGTGACAAATAAATTCAGACAGACCAGTTGGGCTGCATATATACCTTTTAAGATTCTCAAGGTATTCTTTTAAAGCAAATCGCCCTTAAGAATCGCGGGATTCTATTAGGGTGTAAAAAACAAGGAATAAAAAAGCATGAGGGCCGTAGTAAGGGGCCAAAGTAGGAGCTAGGGGCCAAGGTAGGTGAGGGCGTGATTTCAGGGAATGATGGCCAAAGCCAAGGATAACTGGTAGGAAAAATTGGAAAAGGAGGGCATACGTAGCAGATTCTGTAGAGTAAAAGGGGTCTGGGCGCCCCATAAAAGGGAAAGAGTTCTTCTTCTACAGAGAGAGTTTTCTCGTTCTTCGGCTTCTCCTTCGAAACCCGATACACAGGGAGCTCCAGTTAAGGCTTTCTTTCCAGTAGATTTATATTTAGAATTACAATTGTACAGTGAGATATGAGAGACTACAAGAGACTGTAAACAAGAATATTATAGTGAATTTCTTCTCCTCAAACAACCATGGATGTAGGCGTTATGCCGAGCCACGTAAATTCTCCTGTTTCTCTCTTTATCTTCTCTACACTTATATTTTCCATTCATCACTATGGATGTACGCACTGACACGGTACGGCCGCACCAGCACCCAGCCGAAGGCTCCTAACAACACCGATCGAGGCCTAGATCACCCAAATGGGTCGGGAACGACTCTTTCTCCCATTCGGATCTGTTTAGCGACTTTTATGGCCACAACAATTATATAATAAAAAATAGTTATTCTAATGTAAAAAGTTACCTTTCAATTTCCAACTTTGAAAAGATTCTTTGATGTGTAAGGCAGTGAGAACTGAAAAATGTTTTTTTTTTTTTTTAAAAATTTTCAGAAAAAACGTACTGATAATTTCTTATAATTATTATGATTAAAATTTTGAAGGTTATAAGAAATCTCAAAATCAATATATATAAATTATAAACTATGTATAAATAGAACATAAGAGGATTATAAATTAAAATGGGCNAAAAAAAAAAAAAAAAAAGGAAAATCATATATAGATATACAATTTTTTTTTAACTTATTTTTTTTTAATATTTTTTATTTTAAAATATAATTATATAAAAAATTATAAAAAAAGATTGTGTGTATATAATTAAAGGAAAATACTTTAGCCACAAAATGATTAAATAAAAATAAATTCACAAATTGATGTGGCTTGATGTAATACATCAAATTGTAAAATTATTTTTATTATAAATTAAATCTAATAGATTCTATAAAAATAGATCAGTTTATATATTTTATATAATCTTTTTGTACAAGCATTTTAAAACGGATTTGATGGTACGATGTTTATTAATTAATGATCCAAATGCGGAGGTGGTTGGATTAGTAATAAATTGAAAGGGTCATGGGGCCGGGTTGGTGACATCACTAAATTATAAATTCATGCACGGCAACTAGCTAGCTTGGTGGTAGGCCACGAAACAACAAATAATGTATACATAACTTTCTTTCTTTTTCGGTAGAAATGTATACCGAACTTGAACAATATTTTAACGCTCCATGATGCATGCACATCAAGATTTCGAAGTTACTTCACAAAGTGGATGGGTAAGATGTTTGTCCTTTCTTTCGTTTGAAAGTTAAGGCGGTGGGTAGGTTTATACAAATTACATCAAGTAGAATTACATACACAACTGAAGGAATACAGAGCTCATTATTTTACCATGGCAGAAGAACGACAACAACTGTGGGAAGGATTCACTTTGAGAGATGAAAAGAGAGTAGAGGTTTCTTTCCCCGATGAAGAAACAAAAAGGTCTGAAGTCGGACCAAAATTGTTTGATACATTCTTCTAGACAGAAACATCAATAAGGAAGCCTTCAAATCAACCTTAATCAAAATTTGGAATCCAGAGGGATGGCTGGTTTTTAATGAGATAGGGCACAACAAATTTCTTGTAGAATTTCAGAAAATTATGGACGTAAGAGAGGGTGCTTAATGGTAGACCTTGGTGTTTTGACAAAAACCTTATCTATATGCAAAAATTTTCTATTACCATACCTCCTACTGAGATGGTTTTTACACATGAGCCTTTTTCAATCCAATTACATGGCATGCCTTTGGCTACTATGGCTTTAGAAGGTGAGGAACGTATAGGTTCCACAGTATGGGATACTAAGGTGGATTGAAATCAAATATGAAAGACTTTCTCTATTCTGTTTTCAGTGTGGAGTTATTAAACATGTGGATAGAAGCTATGCAATAGAGAAAACAAGGAATAATTTAACTGGTAAATCAAAGGCACAATATGGACACTGGTTAAGGGCTTCAACAAACAATTTCAATGGTACTGGAGATAAAAGATTTAGAGGGATTGACAATCATTCACAGAACAAAGCACCTCAAGCTATGAAAGAAGGGGATGCTAATAAAGAAATCAGTACTCAACAACCTCAACTTTTTTATCAGAATGATTCTCTTTTGACTCAAAATCTAAGGCACTCTGCTGACATGGAATTCAATCACATACAGATGTATAACAAAGTGGATGAAGTCCCTCATATGGAGATAGCTCAATAATCCTCTACTGAAGCTAAGGCTAACTTGAAAGAAAAAGAAAAAGATACAGAAAAATCCAGACTGGAAGAAAGGAAAGTGGAGCCTAGCAGAACCTTGAAGTTTGCTTCTGGAGTGCAAATCAATAGCTCAAAACCAGGTATTCAATCTGAATCTTCAAAACTTCTTTCAACTAAAGCTGTCAAATCTACTATTAATAAAGTTAGTTGGAAAAGAATAGCAAGGGGACTAGATTTATTAAGAGCATATGTAATGGAATCTTTAGATACCATCCCAACTATTTTTACTAATGGAAAAAGAAATCAACCAGAAACAGAAAGCAATGTTCAGATTACTGCATCCAAGAAACAAAAAGAGGAGCTTTTTCCTGTGAAGAGCTTAAATAAGGAACCTATGGTGGAGGCTATTGAGCAGCCCCACCAATAAATGAGATGCATAAGTTGGAACTGTTGAGGGCTTAGGATCTCTCGAACAATTAGAGAGCTTCATTTCATGGTAAAGCAAAACTACCCACACATAGTCTTTCTCATTGAGACTAAATGCAAGAGGGAAAACATGGGAAAAATAAGAAATACATTAGGTTTTGATAGAAGTTTTGTAGTCGTTAGCAAGGGTTTCAGAGGAGGCCTTGGTTTTTTGTGGAGTTCTAATATACGTATAAAAGTGGACTTCTATACCAACTACCATATTTTAGTTTCTGTTATTGATCCAAACAATGGTAAGAGTTGGTTACTCACTAGCTTGTATGGGAATCCCAACACTGCAAAAAGAGAAGCAAGTTGGCATTTCCTAAGGATGATAAAACTAACTGATAACAAACCTTGGTTATGCATGAGTGATTACAATGAAATCCTTCAACAAAATGAGAAAGTTAGTGGTGACTCAAGAAATGCTTCCCAAATGGAATCCTATAGACAGGTTCTACAACAAACTGATTTAAGGGACATGAGATATAGAGGTCTTAAATTCACATGGGTTAACAATAGAGAGGGAGAAGCTTTTATTAAGGAAAGATTGGATCAAGTTTGTGCCAATTCCCAATGCATCAGCTTGTGTCAAGACATCATTATTAACACAGTAGCAGCTTGTAATTCAGATCATCATTTCCTTTTCATAAATCTGAATACTCAGAACCAATTTACTAGAAGAAAGATAAGAGTATTTAGATATGAATATTATTGGGGACAAAAACAAGAATGCAATGAGTTAGTATAGAAGTTTGGAATGCAAATCTTACTGCAGAAAAAGCTATTGCAGTAGTGTCACATAACTTGATCAGATGCAAGAATTTATTAAGTAACTAGAGTTGGGACCAGGAACAACAAAACAAGAGATTGGTTGAAGCAAGAATAGCCAGAATGCATCACCTACAAGAGAGCAACATAGTTCCAATTTAGAAGAGATAAAGCAAATTCAGAAAGAGGTGAACTTGAAATTAGAGGAACAGGAAATCAGATGCAGACAAAGAGCTAAACAAAGATGGCTTAAAGAGGGTGACAAAAATACAAAATATTTTCACACATGTGCTTCACAAAGGCGCAAATCAAACTTTATTAGAATCATTTCTGGGGAAAATGGCCAGATTCAAAACTCTCCTCAAGGAATCTTTCAAACATTTCAGGATTACTTCAACAAGATGTTTACCACCTCAAATCCTACTGCTCAGACAGAATGTTTACAACCTTTGAATCTTTTGATTACAGAAGAGATGAACAACAGACTTGATAGAAAATTTTCTTTCTCTGAAGTTAAAGAAGCAGTCTTTAGCATGAATCCAATGAGTTCACCTGCTCCAGATGGATTTTCAACAAGATTTTTTCAGCAACACTGGCAAATACTAGGCAATGATCTTTGTAAGGTAGTAACTTTGGTTTTGAATACCAACAATTGGGATAGCACTATTAATGACACATATATTGTTCTAATTCCCAAAGTAAAAAACCCCACAAGTTTAAGAATTTCGTCCATTCAGCTTGTGTAATGTTACATACAAGATCCTAGTAAACAGATTGAAGAATATTCTGCATGAGATTATATCCCCAACTCAAAATGCATTTATACAAGGGAGACAAATTTTTGACAATGTTATAGTGGCTTATGAGGCTTTGCATTCGATGCATTGTTGACTGAAAGGATTAGATGGATATATGGCTTTAAAGATGGACATGAGTAAGGCATCTGATAGATTGGAATGGAGCTTTATAGAGACAAAATGGAAAAGTTGGGTTTTAACAAAAAATAGATAGATCTCATTCTTAGATGTGTTAAAACAATTTCTTATTCCCTCTTAATCAATGGAACTCCTCAACCAAAATTCTTGCCCACAAGAGGAATTAGACAGGGTGATCCTTTATCACCCTATCTATTCATAATCTGCTCTGAAGCACTCAGTCAATTACTCTACAAGGCTGAAAGTGAAAAAATAATTTATGGACTACCTATGGCAAGAAGACAGCTTACTTTAAGTCATCTATTCTTTGCAAATGAGTGTTTCTTATTCTGTCAAGCATCATCAATACAATGGAGTAGAATGCTTCATTTGTTAGGACTATTTGAATCAGCTTTCTGGCCAAAGAATGAACAAAGAAAAATCAGCCATATTCTTAAGTAAAAATACAAGAGACTCGACAAGGAATAGCATTCTAAGTGTTGTAGGGGTAAGATCTACTACTTCCTATGAGACCTATCTAGGTTTACCAGCATTGATAGGTAGGTCCAAAATTAAAGCATTCAAGAACATTTTAGACAAGGTGAGAGGCAAACTCAGTAATTGGAAACTAAAATTCTTATCAAAGGCAGGTAAGGAAATTTTGCTTAAGTCAGTGGTACAAGCAATTCCTACATACTCAATGGGAGTTTTCAAATTGCCTAAAAGATTGCTACAAGATCTCAATAAATTGATGAAAGATTACTAGTCGAGACAGATTAACCAAGAAAGGAAGATAAGCTGTGTTAATTGGCAGCAGATGGGAAGATCCAAAGCTGCTGGAGGATTGGGTTTTAGAAACTATGAAAACTTTAATCTTGCTTTGTTAGCAAAGTAAGGTTGGAGGATTCTTAAAAATCCTAATTCTTTAGCAGTAACTGTACTAAAAACCAAATATTTGTCCAATACCAATTCTTTCAATGCAAAATTTAGAAACAACCCTTCGTATATTTGAAGAAGTATCCTTTCAGCTAGGCCACTGCTACAAGAAGTTACTTCATGGAGAAATGGAGATGGTAAATCAGTTAGAATATGGAGAGATCAATGGCTTCCACTACCCACATCATACAAACCTCATACTGGTATGAATATCTTGGGACCAGAAGCAAAAGTTGAGTATCTTATTCAAAAAGAAACAATGACCTGGGATCTCAACTTAATCAAGGCAACATTTTCTCAGAAAGAAGCTGATCTTATAAGCCAGATTCCACTTATAAATTGCAACAGAAAAGATATACTAAGGTGGAGATGCACAGGCAATGGTTTGTTCACAGTGAGGAGTGCTTATCATCTTCAAGAGGAAATTCAAAATAGACAAAAGGGACAGTGCACACAAGCTACTCAGAATCAAGAAGATTGGACAAAGATTCGGAAGCTACCAATCACCCCAGCAGCCAAGAACTTCATGTGGAGAGCTTGCCTCAATATACTACCTACTAAAGCTAATCTATGCAGGAAAAGAATTTTGGAAGACCCGACAGGTCCAATTTGTCTAAGAGAACCAGAAACAATTGAGCACATATTATGGGAATGTCCTTCAGCTACAAACATCTTGGGGCAATGTTCAAGAAAAATTCAAAAGACAAAGACTCATTACAACAGCTTCAAGAATCTAGTGGAAGATATGTTCAGCAAGCTAAATAAAGAGGAAATGACAGAATTTTCTTTGATCCTAAGCAGCATATGGTGGAGAAGGAATCAATACATTTTTAAAAATATAATGATTGATCCTAACAACATAATCCACAGGAACCAGCAGTTAATACAAGACTTAGTCTCACCAGTACATAGAAACAGCAGTCAGCAAACAACTTCAACTACACCTAAAATCACATGGATGCCACCACCTGCAGGTTATTGTAAAATCAATTGGGGTGTAGCAGTTGATAAACAACATTGCAAAATAGGAATTGGCATAATGGTGAGAGATGAACAAGGCTATTTTCTGGCTACAATGAGAAAAAACCAAACATCAGATCCTGCGCCACAACTAGAAGAAGCAATGGCAGCTCTCACAACTATCAGGTTTGGCATTGATCTGGGAATGATGAAGGTTGTAATGGAAGGTGATTCAAAAAGAGTAGTAGAGGCAACCCAACAGACAGAGGAAGATGACAGCTATTTTGGTTTTTCATCATATCTCAAATCAGAGCTAGTTTCACTTGTTTTGATGATTGTAATATTAGACATATATACTTATCTGGCCATTTGCTAGCTCATACACTAGGCAAGAGTGCACTGTCAATAGCAAATTGTATAGCGGATATGGAGGTTCCTCCTCTATGTATTCACTCTGTTCTGTTCAACAACTAATCAATGAAATGATGATTATTAAAAAAAAAAAAAGTTACTTCACAAAATATGGCCCTACATATCATATAAATATGTAATACACACACGTATATATATTGAGCGAGCCATGTGATAATCGATCGGTTAATGTCTATAAATTTAAAATATATAATGTAAAAGATAAATATTGAACAATTTAATTAAAGTCTAACTAGGTTGGAATACTTAATTAATAACAACATTTCATCTCATAAAATGAAAAAGGAATAATCGCAGTACTATCTACGAAAAGCATACCAATTAAACATACAACATAAAAGACGTCCTTTTCATCAACGTACGCACGTACACAAAATAAACTTGAGCTGCTAAATAGTACTATACTCTACTATCTCATTACCTAACAATTGAGATAATAATAGACCCCAAAAACAAGAAAAGAATACAGCTTATAACAGACAATTGAGTAACCGCTGGTTGAATGCGTCCCTTGTCCTTCCGTATCATCATGCCCTCAATTATTGGGAGATTTATATATAAGATATAGCATGAGATGAAGACTTGCACAAACATCCTATCCCAATCGCCAACAAAGATCACTCTCAGAAGTCCACCAACGAGGGCAGCCATGTTCAAGATGATTAGGGCAACCATAGGAAGAAGAAACTTGTTTGATGTTTGAAAATCAAATTTTCCCATTCGGTAGAGCTTGACTTGTTCATCCTCCTCGACTTTGTTGGTGGGCATGAAACTGGCTTCTCTCATTCCCATCCGCTTCATTATAGCATCTAAGCTTCCGTACATGAAACATGTGATTGACTTGATCATCCATGCTCTCTGTTCATTTTCCATGGTTTGAAATGACCCTCCGGTTAATAGCACCTCGTACAAATGCTTAGAAAGAGCCGATAGAAATATGAACACATATACGACAAAAAAAGAATTTGAGACCTGTACGTGCATGACACAAAATCTATGTCAGGAGTTTGTATAGCAATATATATGATCAACTACTTCAATCAAAATTATTTGAAATACATCAGTGTAATTTGGAATGTTAATACCTAAAATGACTAATGAGAAAATACGGGTATGTGTTCTTACCTTTGGGTACAAGGGGATGCCATTAAGAAGACAAAGCTGAGGAATGGTGGCAAAACACCATAATGGCAAGCAATTAATTAGAGGAGAAAATGCAAGTTCTCCATAGCACATGGTCTCAAGAATAGAGATTCTAGGTGGTCCGTATATGAGAGGGCAGAACTTTGAGAAACTGACATCTATTGCGCCGGTGCTCCATCTCGTGCCTTGAATTAAGTAGTCATTCAAATTCGTGGTGCCGTTTCCCAAGAATTGTGGCCTCGATGGATTACAAAAGACGGAAGTCCAACCTTTGCAATGTAACCTGAACCCCGTTAAGTAATCTTCAGACACAGAATCATATAAGAAACCAACCTGCCAAGGAGAAATCCAAATGTTATAGGTGAAATACTGTCCATCAGTAATTCAAACATCAGTGAAGAAAAAGAATATTATGAGTGGTACCTCTTTACCCCATTTAGTGTCAATTTCATATGAACAGGAGGCCGCTAGTAATTGAGTCACTTTTTGCAAACTACGCTGATCATTGATCACATTCGGCTTGTAGATTTGGCGAACGGATTTGATTACTTCGTTGGATGAACCAAATGATCGTTTAAGTTCCTCGAGGTCCATATCTGCAAATTGAACTGGAGTAAATGGAGATAAGCAATTGGCAAGAATGCATAGTATTTCATCAGCAATAGATAAAAATGCCGAATAAACTAAAAAAATCCAACCTTCATCTATGGTTCTTCCATATAACGAAACCCTCTTGATGTAAAAGCTCGAACCAGACAAGATGGGTCCCTTAAGCCCATCTGCACCTTCCCATTGCACCTAAAACGGGCAAAAAAATCTTGATCTAAATCTTAAAGGATTGATATGCATATTTAAGCTGATACTCAGATTTTATATCCAGAGTACGTACCGAATATATTGATCTCAGCTGACTGTCATAGATGTCGTTCTTGCTGATATTGTGGAATCTTTGAGGGAATTGAACGAATGCGAGCGAGTTTGATATCTTAGAATCAAGGTAGAAACACATTGCTTTCCTTGTTGATGTCGGGTCATTGCAATACACATCACAATCCAGCACTAGTATGTAGGGGGAATTGCTTATCATACTTGATACCCGTTGCTGCAATTATGTTTGTTGTAAGTTACTTATACACTAATGGAGCAAACTAAACGCATCTCGTGTACCTCTCAATTTCTCTCTGCATATATATATTTATATATATATATATATAAATGACATATACAAGTTCGAAATGTACAAACCTCGTGTATATCTTTATAAAAATGCAGATCCACCGTAAAAAATGTGTGAAAATTTTACTTTTTCTCAATAGGACTAATTACATTTTTACAAAAACTTTGTAACATTACTTTTATATATACATATAGTACTGCATGCGTGAATGTATTTATGTGAGTATGTATATAATGGAGGAGAAATGCATACAAGGACATTGAGGGCTCCAGCCTTAAAATGGTGGGGATGGGAAGGCCTTTTCTCACGAGAAACATAGACAAGGAGAGGCATCTTAGTTTCTAGCACCGTGTCATTGGACTCATCTTGTATCACCTGCCAACCTCTGGGAATTAGATAATTTGACAAATTAATTGTGCTTCATCTGCATCGAAATAAGGAGCCGAATATTTAATTCCAAAAGCCCGGCCTATAGCCGGCTGCCAGCAAATTATTGGAACCGATTATTCAAACCTACCACTATCAGCACTATATGCGTTTTACTCTGAATTGTACAAAAAAATAAAAAAACAAACAAACAAATTACTTAGATTCGAACTAGCCTTTATTATTATTTGATCATCTTTTTGGATAAGAACAAAATAGTCTATGTGTTTTCCTATCATTTCATCTCACCCAATTATAATATATATTATAATAATATTTTATTTAATTTTCTAACTATTAACTCAATTACTCGTCTCATCGCTGAAACAAATGAGGCAGGAGAGCAAGAGTCTTTGAACATGCTATACAACCAATCAAGTAAATACCTTTGAGAGCATCAGAAGTCTTTGAGAATCAGAAGATTAATTTCATAATAAATAAGTCGAATGCTAAGAAACAAGTGATGGATCAGAATGGCCTCTCGGCCGAATTAATAGCACTATCCAAGAAGAAAAAGAAGAGAGATACTTCAATGACAGAAGGGTGATCTCGAGCAGTACTGCTCCTACTATGGCCTTGCCCGCATCTTTCTCTTGCTTGTGTTATAGAGTCCTTCATCATCTCATATCTTTCCTGCACCAATATATTCCCTGTCAACTATGGCTGCTGAAACACTATTTTCAGGCCGGGAGATATCTAAAAAGGACATATATACAAGCCATTTAAAGAAACACACACAGTTAACCTTAGTTTTTTGGCGCTCTGTCATGAATTCAGAACTCCCAAAGCCTATATCATGCCCTAGAGCGGAGAAATAAAACTTTGGACACCTGGTCTCGATTCCATACCTCCTGCAAAAAGGAAGCCAGTACCGTGCAAACCTCCAAGCTTCCCTCATACCATGCAAAGTCAGAGGAGAACCACCATCATCTGAAAGGTACACGTGAAGCTTCTCGGGGGGGTAGTCCAGCGCCATGGC
>QEOT01005898.1:37365-50476 GCA_003123785.1 Pterocarya stenoptera
CAACGCACAAGTTCCCCATGTGAAGAAGTAAATACTACAGATGGTAGTGGTAGTGGTGGACATAAGGATAGGATGGTATAAAGAATGGTCATATTTCAGCAACGGTTACAGTCAGAAAACTATTTGGAAAACAAGAATGAGGTAGATAAATACCTAACTGAAAGTTGTGAGAAGGCATTTCCAAGTTTTGACATTCTTATTTAGTGGAGGATTAATTCCGTTAGATATCATATACTTTCAAAAGTTGCACAAGATGTATTTGCAATACCGGTATCTACAGTGGCCTCTGAATATACATTTAGCAAAGAGGGTCGTGTCCTTGATCCTTTCCGAAGTAGTTGATCTCCGATGATGATTGAGGGTCTCATTTGTACACAGAATTGGCTTCGTCCTTCTTCTACTCCAATCAGCCTTAAGACTTTAATGGAGGATGTGAAGGATTTTGAGAAGCAGTTGGGTATGTTTCTTACTTACTTCATTTTATAAATTTTATATATATAATACTATATGTTATGTAAATTTATATAATTTGTTTTGTTTCTTTATTGTGTAGAACTTGTTCGGGATGGTGATAATTCTGTGGAGGCGTCAAATACAATGTCTACAACTAATGCAAGTGAATGAGGTGAATCTATTTTAGCTTGTTAGTTTTCAATTTTCACTTTTGCTAATAATTCCTTTGTTTACACTTTACAACTGGGAAAACTGAAAAGTATGCCAAGCCAAAAGATGTAGGAGGCTAGGACTTAGGAGCTGCCAGGGGCCAGGAGAATAATTGTATAATTTGTATTGATGTAAATTTTAATTTGTATTGAGAGACGAGAATTATGTTTAATTTTATTTTTTTAGACCTTTTAATTTTTCAATTTTTTGGACCTGTATAATTTTTAGTTTTCATTATCTATTCTTGGGAATGGTTTTTTTTCCTCTCTTTTAGAAGTCAAATTTGCTTGGGAATGTTATTTCAATTTTCTTTCATTATCTAGTATAATTTTTAGTTTTTAACCTTGTTTAAATTATTTGGATGGATATAAACAAATTTTATTTTTTGTAGTAAAACCTTTTATTCAAATTTCTTGTATATAGACAATTTTTTTATGATTATTTTTATTTTCCTNAAACCTTTTATTCAAATTTCTTGTATATAGACAATTTTTTTATGATTATTTTTATTTTCCTTTCAAGTTCTTTTTTGATATTTTTTGACTTAAAATTGAATAAAATGTTAGTAGGCTTTTATTGTTGGGCCGAAATAATATAGGAAATCGGATTGGGCTATTGGCCAATTAGGTATAGGGTTAGACCGAATAGGACCCACCGGACCGGACCGGTCCTTATGCCTATTCGGTCTNTTTCAAGTTCTTTTTTGATATTTTTTGACTTAAAATTGAATAAAATGTTAGTAGGCTTTTATTGTTGGGCCGAAATAATATAGGAAATCGGATTGGGCTATTGGCCCATTAGGTATAGGGTTAGACCGAATAGGACCCACCGGACCGGACCGGTCCTTATGCCTATTCGGTCCAGTCCAAGGTGAGAAAACCCTGGACCGAATTGGTCCAATCCAGTCCGGTCCGCAAAACCCCCTCAGGACCGACCGGACCGGACCGAATTCACCGCTATATGTTATACTAGAAAATACGTTCATGTATATCAGAGTGCACATTTTGCAGTATAAAAATTACCTCATTGCTTTATAAGAATTATATTCCCCAGATTTTATTTCTAAACAAATTAACATCCAAAATCCCCTACAACAATGATTTTCATCAAATCTTGTTTTTTTTTTTTAATCAAAACTAAAACAGTAACATAGAAAAAATAAAGAATCCATATATGTATAAAAGAAAAAAATAATTATAATCTGTAAAGTAAGGAAAACCCAAATACAAACGTGATGGCTCAATGAAAAATTACTGAAATCACAGAAATTTTTAAAACAAGTAACACCATGATAAATATAAATAAAAATCACGTTTAGAATAAAAAGTATAATGAGTACAAGATAATGAACTTACAGAAAGCTACCAAGTTGTAGGAAGATTAGATTCGAGAGATAAAATATTCTGAGAGAGAAGAGGTAGGGATTTTCAAAATCCTCTTGAAAGAAAAAACTTTGGACTTTTTATAAGGGTAAAACCATTCACTTGAGAAGGAAACCGATGGCCAAATATTAAGAGAGCTATGTTATGGATCCGAAGGACTGATGATTTCATCTTTAAAGGACATTTATGAGAGGAAAACAAGAGAAGTTGCAAGCTGTGTAACGTGAAAGGAGAAATTGAAAGGATGCGGCTGAACTTGAAATTAAAAACAAAGAAGGGTAGTGCTATAGCCCCCGCTGGGGGCTCCCGCTAGGGGTGTAGTGTTTTTTTTTATGTGTTTTTTTAAAAATTATTTTTTATATAGATTCTTTAATACTTTTTAATATTTTTAAAAAATAAAATAAATTTAGAATATCATTAAAAAATACTTTCTTAATTAGAAAGTAAAAAAAATTATTAAAAAATACTTCCTTAATCACGAAGTAAAATAAAAAATATTTTTTAATAATTTTTTTTTTTTACTTTCTGATTAAGGAAGTGTTTTTTAACAATGTTCTAAATTCTCAGTGGGGCTCTAACTTTTTTCTCTTAAATTTAAAATATCATTATAAAAAAATTATTAAAAAATAATTCCTTAATCATGAAGTAAAATACAAAAATTATAATTTTTTAGTTTACTTAATGATTAAGAAAGTATTTTTTAATAATATTGTAATTTTTATTTTAATTTTTAAAATTTTTAAAANGAAGAAGAAGAAGAAGAAGAAAGAAGATGCCCTTCACTTAAATGACTTTATAAATTTTTTTTTATTACAAAAACAATCGGTGCTGGGCAAAACAAAAGGATTAGATACTACAATAATTATCTAAACTAATCTCTAAATCTAAACAGTACAAGGAATTGTGGGGGAGGACATCGGGGAGCCCCATATGTAAGAGTAACATTTCTCTTCTAATTTCCAAATTTCAAAAGATTCTTTGATATGAAAGGCAGTGAGAAAGCTGAGAAAGGTGTTTTTTTTTTTTTTTTTTTTAATTTTTCAGAAAAAACGTACCGATAATTTCTTATAATTATCATTTTATGAATAAAATTTCGAAGGTTATAAGAAATCTCAAAATAAAGCTTGAATATATATAAATTATAAACTATGTATAAATTATAAACAACGTAAAAAAAGAACATAAGAGGATTATAAATTAAAATGGACAATCCCCACAATATCTAAATTAAAATTTTAAAACTCTCGATAATGCTTAAAAAAAGTTGAGATCAATGTTAAAAATAAGAAAAATGATAGATATACAATTTTTTTAACTTATTTTATTTTAATATTTTTATTTTAAAATATAATTATAAAAAAGATTGTATATATAATTAAAGAAAAATACTTTAGTCATAAAGTGATTACACAAAAGTAAACCTACAAACTGATGTGGTTTGATGTGGTACGTCAGATTATAAAGTTACTTTTATTATAAAGTAGATCTAATGAATTTTATGAAATCACATCAATTTATAAATTTATAATCTTTTTGTGTAGAAGTTATCATAATTAAAATGATGACATCAATAAATCCATGCACGGCAACTAGCTAGCTAGGTGGTAACAAAACAACAAATAATGTATACACAACTTATATTTTAACACTCCATGATGCATGCGCACATCAAGATTTCAAAGTTACTTCACAAAATATGGCCATATATATCATATAAATATGTAATACACTTCACAATATAGTGTGTCTGTATAGTCTTCACTACTCCAGCATGTGATCATCGATCGGTTAATGTCTATAAATTTAAAATATATAATTTAAAAGTTCGTGCCGATAAATATTGAACAAGTTAATTAAAGTCTAACAAGGTTGGAATACTTAATTTATAACAATATTTCATCTCATAAAATGAAAAAGGAATATATAATCGCAATACTATATAGGAAAAGCATACCAATTATTAAACATACAACATAAAAGACGTCCTTTTGATCGTACGTACACAAAATAAACTTGAGCTGCTAAATAGAACTATACTCAACTATCTCAATACCTAACAATTGAGATAATAATAGATCCCAAAAACAAGAAAAGAACAGAGATTAAAACAGACAATTGAGTGACCGATGGTTGAATGCGTCCCTTGTCCTTTCTTATTATCATTCCCTCAATTATTAGGAAATTCATAAATACGACATACCATGAGATGAAAATTTGCACAAACATCTTATCCCAGCCGCCAACAAAGATCACTCTAACAAGTCCCCCAACGAAGGCAGCCGTGTTCAAGATGATTAGAGCAACCATAGGAACAAAAGAAAGGACATTGAGCTAGACTCTTCGCTTGTTATTCATTGGCTAAAGAACAAAAGATGTGGTCATTGGTATATGGAAGATTTTTTTGGAGGAAATTCAAAGTCACCTTAATGGGATAAATTTTTCTTATTGTCATTCTTTTAGAGAGGCGAACTCGCGCGGCGGCAAATGGATTTGCAAAGTTGGGACCACTAGGTTCCTCTACAGTTTGGTCATCATCTTCGGAACTTCCTTCTCCTATTAAAGGCATTATTAGATTGGAAAAGGTGGGGTGTCCTTATATTCGTTCACACTGGAAGTGATTAGTGTGGGGTTTGATTACGGTTTTGGGTTATTATGTCTTGTTTGCTGGTTGGGTTTTTTAGAAAACTTGATTTCCTTTTGTGATTGGTCTGTACTCATGGTTTCCTCCACCTAAGTGAGGATTTTTAATAAAATTGGGACGGAGTCACTCTTAGACTGGTGACCTTCGGTTCTTTTTTAAAAAAAAAAAAAGAAAAAAGAAAAAAAAGAAGAGCAACCGTAGGCAGAAGAAACATGTTCGATGTTTGAAAATCAAATTTTCCAACTCGATAAAGCTTTACTTGTTCATCGTCCTCAACTTTGTTGGTTGGCATGAAACTGGATTCCCTCATACCTATCTTCTTCATAATGGAATCGAATCTTCCGTACAAGTGAGATGTGATTGACTTGATCATCCATGCTCTCTGTTCATTTTCCATGGTTTGAAATGACCCTCCGGTTAATAGCACCTCGTACAAATGCTTAGAAAGAGCCGATAGAAATATGAACACATATACGACAAAAAAAGAATTCGTGACGTGTACGTGCATGCATGACACAAAATCTCTATCAGGAGTTTGTAGAGCAATATATATCATCAACGACTTAAATGACAATACGGGCATGTGTTCTTACCTTCGGGTACAAGGGGATGCCATTAAGAAGACACAGCTGAGGAATGGTGGCGAAACACCATAATGGCAAGCAATAAAGAGGAGAAAATGCTTGTTCTCCATAGCACATGGTCTCGAGAATAGAGATTTTGGGTGATCCGTCTATGAGAGGGCAGAACTTTGAGAAACAGACATCTATCAACCCGGCGCTCCATCTCGTGCGTTGAATTAAGAAGTCATTCAAATTCGTGGTACCATTTCCCAAGAATTGTGGCCTCGATGGATTACAAAAAACGGAAATCCAACCTTTGCAATGTAACTTGAACCCTGTGAAGTAATCTTCCACCACAGAATCATATAAGAAACCAACCTGCCAAGGAGAAATCCAATGTTTTAGGTGAAATACCATCCATCAGTAATTCAAACATCAGTGAAGAAAAAGAATATTATGAGTGGTACCTCTTTACCCCATTTAGTGTCAATTTCATATGAACAGGAGGCTGCTAGTAATTGAGTCACTTTTTGCAAACTACGCTGATCATTGATCACATTCGGCTTGTAGATTTGGTGAACAGATTTGATTACTTCGTTGGATGAACCAAATGATCGTTTAAGTTCCTCGAGGTCCATATCTGCAAATTGAACTGGAGTTAATGGAGATAAGCAATTGTCAAGAATACATTGTATTTCATCAGCAATAGATAAAAATGCTGAATAGACTAAAAAAATCCAACCTTCATCTATGGTACTTCCATATAACGAAACCCTCTTGATGTAAAAGCACGTACCAGACAAGACGGGTCCCTTAAGCCCATCTAGACCTTCCCATTGCACCTAAAACGGGCAAAAAAATCTTGATCTAAATCTTAAAGGATCGATATGCATATTTAAGCTGATACTCAGATTTTATACCCATAGTACGTACCGAAAATATTGATCTCAGCTGACTGTCATAGATGTCAAAATTAAACGCAAGTTGTTTGACAGAATGTCTCACAAAGCGTGAGAGCATATTGGAGAGTCTTTCACTATATATATGTACTGTACAAATGTTTGAATGGAAAATAAAAATTATAGTCCAACGTTACAATTGAGGAAGATTTGGAAAGTAGATCAGATTTCAGCCCTCTGTTTCCATATTTGTATTTTAGCCGTTGGGTATCTTTGTTTCCATGTATGGCTTTGTAGCCGTTCGGTGACTTGGGTCTGTGCATAGCTGGGTTTCCATGTAAGGCTTAGTAGCCGTTCGGGTGATTTCCTGAGGATCTTCAATAGTCCCTCACAAACTGTGCCGAGATAGAAGGCCAAGTTTGGTTCGTAAATAATAAAGCGCAGGACGTCCAAGAGGCTTGGTGAAAATATCGGCAAGTTGAAAAGAGGCCGGAATGTGCCAGGTATGGAGAAGACCAAGAGCAACACGTTCTCTCACATAGTAATAATCAATCTCGATATGCTTGCTTCGGGCATGGAAAACGGGATTGGCAATCATATGTAGGGCACTAAGATTATCACAGAACAAAATTGGTGCCGATGGAAGAGTAACACCAAGATCACGTAGTAGAAATGAAATCCAAGTAATTTCTGCAGTGGTGCTCGCCATGGCTCGATATTCTGCTTCAGAGCTAGATCAGGATACGGTATTTTGTTTATTGGCAGACCAGGAAATGCAGTTACTGCCTAGGAAAATGCAGTAGCCTGTGGTGGAGCGACGAGTATGAGGACAATCTGCCCAATCCGCGTCAGAAAAAGCATAGAGATTAAGTGTAGAATGTGAACTAAAATGAATACCGATATCAAGAGTACCGTGCAAATAGCGAAGGATACGTTTTACCATTTTGTAATGAGCCATAGTGGGAGAGTGCAAAAATTGGGATACAAAATTAACACTAAAGGCTAAGTTAGGGCGAGTAAGGGTGAGATATTGAAGGGCTCCAACAATACTCTGATAATGACTCGGATCTGGAAAAAGGACATCACTTGTGAGTCCTTTAGTTTTTGGCATCATAGGTGTACCCATAGGTTTACAATCTTTTATCTGAGCACGATCCAAAATCTCAAGTGCATACTTAGCCTGAGTTGCGAGTTACCTAAATTCCCAAAAAATAATGCAAAGGACCAAGATCTTTTATTGCAAATTGTTCCCCAAGAGCATGAATAAAAGTAGTGAGGTGTGTGGGGTCAGAACCCGTGAGAATTATATCATCAATATAAAGTAATAAATAAATTGTGCTTATAAAGGAATTATAAATAAAAAGTGAAAGGTCAGCGGAACTACAAGTAAAACCATAAGCAGTTAAAAAATTACTAAATTTATCAAACCAAGCACGAGGTGCTTGTTTTAACCCATATAATGCTTTATTTAATTTGTAAACATGAGAGGAAAGAGTTGGATGGATAAAACATGGAGGTTGTTCCATAAATACGTCATCTTGGAGGTCACCATGGAGAAAAATATTTTTGACATCGAGTTGGCGAATGTCCCAATTATGGACAAGGGCAAGGCTGAGGACGATCCGTATGGTGCATGGTTTTATGACTGGAGAGAAGCTCTCTGTGTAGTTGACACCATCAATTTGGTGGAATCCCTTGGCAACAAGACAAGCTTTAAGTCGATCTAAGCTACCATCCGCCTTGATTTTTGTTTTGAAGACCCATTTACATCCAATAACATCCATTTGAGGTTGATGAGGTACAAGTGTCCATATTTTGTTCTCATGAAGAGCTTGAATTTCTTCCTACATTGCTTTGGTCCAACCTGCATGGTTAAGAGCGGAGCGGATTGTCTTGGCTTCCTTCGGGAGCTCGACGAGAGAATAATATTGAGCATACTTAGGATTAGGTTTGCGGATCCCAAGTTGAGATCTAGTTACCATGGTGTGATGATGAGTTGGTGAGGTGGGTGGATCACTATTTGGTGGAGTAGGGTTGGTTGTTTGAATGAGGGGTGATTCGTGCATAAGTGGCAAAGGTGGCAAAGGAATGGGGTCAATCTCATGGATTGTGGGGATAGGCGGTGAAGGAGGTGCCTACATAGAGTAAACACTAGAACCATCCAAAGAATTAGAAGGTAAATTGTTAGTGGAACGCCAATCAATAAAAGTAGATAACATTTGATCACCAGGGGAGGGAAGGTGAAGATTTCCAGGTTGTTTATAAGGAAATGAGGACTCGTAAAAAACAACATGTCGAGAAATGAAGGTTCGATGAGATGTAGGATGATAGCATTTATAACCTTGATGTTTGTCACTATAACCCATAAAAATACAATGAAGGGTTTTGGGTTCAAACTTGTTTTGTTTAGTATCCCAAGTATAGGGATAACATTTTGAGCCAAAAATCCTAAGGGAGGTATAGTCCTGGTAGTGACCATAGAGAGAAAAAAATGAGATTGAAGTTCTAAAGTAGAAGAAGGTAGACGGTTTATTAAGAAAACAGCAATTGAAAAAGCTTTGACCCAAAAACATTTAGGAACGCCACTTTGAAAAAGTAAGGTCATACCAAGCTCATGGATTGTACAATGTCGTCGTTCTACCGAGCCATTTTGTTCGGGAGTGTGAGGACATGAATATTGATGAAGAATTCCTTGGTTTTGAAAATGAAAATTTAGTTGATGGTTAGTGAATTCGCCACCGCTATTGGTTTGAAAAACTTTAATTTTTTTGTTGAATTGTCTTTCAACTAATTTTTCAAATAAGAGAAATGCATTAAAAAAATCAGATTTCTTTCATAAAGGAATAAACCACATATATTTGGTGAAGGCGTCAACAAAAACAAGCATAATATTGAAATTTACCAACAGATAAAACTGGAGCGAGTCCCCATAAATCACAATAAATTTTATCAAATACATTGAAGTCATCATGCGAAGATGGAAAAAAAGGAAGTTTGCTCATTTTTCCTAGTTGACAACTCTCACAAATAGAGTTGGTTTTAATTTTTCCAATAACCGAAATAAGACATTTAGACCGTAAAACTTGAAGAGTGGAAGCTTGAGGATGTCCCAACCATTAATGCCACACTTCTTCAGAAACGGTGCGAAAGCGATTTGAGAAGTGTGCTTCAAAGGGTGGGGACAACACATATAAATTACCCTTCCATCGACCGTTCAGTAATGTGCGGTTGGTCGCCCTTTCCTTAATAGAAAAACCAACACCATAAAATTCACAGTTATAAGGATAATCAGAAGCTAATTGACTAATTGATAATAAAGTTTTTACCAAGTCAGGAACTAGTAAAACGTATTTTAATTTAATAAACGAGTTACCAAATTTAATAAAAGTGTCACCAATGTGTGTAATTGTGTGGAGACTACCATCACCAATGAGTACAGCATCATTACCAAGATATTGACGAAGATTCAAAAGCATACCTGAATTACCTGTCATATGGGCAGAAGCACCTGTATCAGCTGTCCACTCGGTATCATGAATATTATTTTCGAGGGTCATGGTAGCCAATGCTTGAGGAATATCATTGGGTTGAACAGCATGATCGAACCAGTGCCAACATTTAATTGCAGTATGCCCTTGCTTTCCACATATTTGACAGGTCGGAATACGATTATTTTCTTTAACATTTTCATGGCCCGTTCCAGAATGTGATCCGTGAGTTTTGGGCCCACTGTGTTGAGGGCCTGGACGTGCCACTTGTGTGGCTTGGGAAAAGCCACGTCCCTGGGAGAACCAAGATCTCCCTTTGCTCTTGCCGTGACCCGTAGCTTGACCATAAAAGGCAAAGTGCTGCGCATTGTACATATCATGCAATTGGCTTCGGGTTTCAAAGCCCTGCAGCAGCGGCACCACCTCGGAGTAGGAAGGCATTGGTGGCTTAAGCATGGTGGTGGTGAAGGGCTCATATTTGGGGCCGAGTCCATTAAGGAGAGCAAACACCTTGAGTTTATCACTCACGAGTCGCCCGATCGCTGCAAGGTTATCACAAATGGATTTGAAATTTTTGAGATGTACCTTAAGAGAAACCGAGTCCTCCTTCCTCATGTAGGTTAATTGCTGAGTAAGTTGAAACTCCCTTTCTTGGGAATCCTGGGCATAGCTTCTTGAAGAGCATGCCACACTTGATAAGAGCTGTCGAGGCCAACAACTAGACCGAGGGACTCCTCGGACAAAGTACCGATGATCCATCCATGAAGCAACCTGTCTTCCTTCTGCCATTTGAGATAAGTAGAGCTAATTTGAGGTTGTGTGGTATTCGTTGGGTCATTTTTGGGCTCATATTGAGGTGGAGGAACAAAGGCTGTGAGGTGATGCATGAGGTCTTGGCTCTCAGCCAAGGCCACGACTTGTTCTCTCCATAAGGGATAATTTCCCTGGTTCAAATGTAGAGTGACAAAATTGTTCACTGAGAGGGAAATGGCTGCCATGGGAGTAAGACTCTTTTGCTCTCACAAGGTCTAGATACCATAAAGAAAATTAAACACAAGCTGTTTGACAGAATGTCTCACAAAGCGTGAGAGTGTATTGGAGAGTCTTTCACTATATATATGTACCGTATAGATGTTTGAATGGAAAATAGAAATTCTAGTCTAACGTTACAATTGAGGAAGATTTGGAAAGTAGATCAGATTTCAGCCCTCTGTTTCCATATTTGTATTTTAGCCGTTGGGTATCTTTGTTTCCATGTATGGCTTTGTAGCCATTGGGTGACTTAGGTCTGTGCATAGCTGGGTTTCCATGTAAGGCTTATTGATAGTTCTTATTGATATTGTGGAATCTTTGAGGGAATTGAACGAATGCGAGGGAGTTTGATATCTTAGAATCAAGGTGGAAACACATTGCTTTCCTTTCTGATGTCTGGTCATTGTAGTACATGTCACAATCCAGCACTAGTATGTAGGGGGAATTGCTTATCATACTTGATACCCGTTGCTGCAATTATGTTAGTTGTAAGTTATTTGTAAATATATATATATAAATGATATATACAAGTTCCCCCTAAATCTAACGAAATTACTGTAGCAAAATCTAAAATAAAGATGATATAAAGGATCCATTGGAGCTCACTTTTGTACAAATTTCTTTACATTTTAAAAGCAATTATATTTTACAACACCCATTGTGAGTGCTCTTAGGTTTATGTTTTTCCCTTCAGTGCTCAACGTATACATAGTGGCCTGCCTCCTTCTTCCCCAAAATTTTCCTTTTTCCCTAAAATTTTTCTGCAACTTTCCTTTTCCAACAATGTCATTCACGTACATTACTTATATCTCTCATAACTTCGCATAACGTTCATGGCCCATGGGTAGCAATAAATATTTTTCGGCGCCATTTGTCATCATCGCAGCAGGGATATCGTCGTCTGTAACGTGTGAAATAATTTTCAGAGATGCCAAATATTCCATTGCATATTCGAAATAATCTAGCATTTTTATTAGAAGTTTCTAAACTCTTTATTTTATCAAAAATACTTGTTGCAACCGCCTGGTGCAACTGGCGCATTTAATAAAAAATTTCATTTCTTTCTCTCTCCCTCTCTCCATTTCGTTTCCTTTCTCTCTATCAATTTTATCAGTTGTAATCCTTCCCTTTCTTTTTCTAATCAAGTACGAATGTTTATGTACGAGCATGGAATAGCTAGTTTAAAACATCCTAAAAAACTGTGGAAATTGCATAATTGTTGTCAAAACTTTGTGATTTTGCGTTGAGAAATTGTGGAAAAAGAGTGGAGCTGGTGAAGGTGAGAAGTATTATTTGTTCTATTTTTTATCATGTTCAGTGCTCCTTATGGAAAGAAGTGAACCCACATTATTTCCAAAATGGTTGAGAAATACTGGAACTGTTACTGGGGGTGGCATTTCAGCCCACCATTCTGCTTCAACTGGTACTCATTCAGGTACTTTTCAACTTGCTAACTTGATATTAATGATGCTTAACAAAACAAAAAAAATTAAAGAATAAAATTACATGAGAAAAACAAAAAATCAATGCCTGGACGAGAGAAGATTTGCTGCAATTGGGTGAAGTTAGGGTTTTGATGGAGACATTGAGAGACAAACTACCCACATATAGTCTTTCTCATTGAGACTAAATGCAAGAGGCAAAAAATGGGAAAAATAAGAAATATATTAGATTTTGATAGAAGTTTTCTAGTGGATAGCAAGGGTTTCAGTGGAGGCCTTGATTTTTTGTGGAGTTCTAATATACATATAGAAGTGGACTTCTATACCAACTACGATATTTCAGTTTCTATTATTGATCCAGACAATGGTAAGAGTTGGTTACTCACTAGCTTCTATGGGAATCCCAACACAGCAAAAAGAGAAGCAAGTTGGCATTTGCTAAGGATGATAAAACTAACTGATAACAAACCTTGGTTATGCATGGGTGATTACAATGAAATCCCTCAACAAAATGAGAAAGTTGGTGGTGACTTAAGAAATGTTTCCCAAATGGAATCCTTTAGACAGGTTCTACAACAAACTGATTTGAGGGACATGAGATATAGAGGTCTTAAATTCACATGGGTTAACAATAGAAAGGGAGAAGCTTTTATCAAGGAAAGATTGGATCGAGTTTGTGCCAATTCCCAATGTATCAGCTTGTATCAAGACATCATTATTAACACAGTAGCAGCTTGTAATTCAGATCATCATTTCCTTTTTATAAATCTGAATACTCAAAACCAATTTACTAGAAGAAAGATAAGAGTATTTAGATATGAATATTATTGGGGGAAAAAACAAGAATGCAATGAGTTAGTATAGAAGTTTGGAATGCAAATCTTACCGCAGAAAAAGCTATTGCAGTAGTGTCACATAACTTGATCAGATGCAAGAATTTATTAAGTAACTAGAGTTGGGACCAGGAACAACAAAACAAGAGATTGGTTGAAGCAAGAATA
>QEOT01005901.1:9474-47877 GCA_003123785.1 Pterocarya stenoptera
CAAGGCACCAAATCATGTTCTGAATACCTGCAAAGTGCTAAAGTCCTAGCAGACCAACTTGCTGCAGTTGGCAAACCCACTGAGGATGAGGACTTAATTTCCTTCATTATTAGTGGCCTTAATCCTTCCTTCAATGGATTTATCACTTCTTTCTCTCTTGCAACAAGAGACAACCCTCTAACATTTCTTGACTTTCAAGATGAGTTACTTAGTCATGAAATGCTCCTCAAACAACAAACTCCTTCTCCTGATCCAACAAACTTTGCTCTCTTTATGCCAAAGTCCAACTCCTCACAACAAAACAGATTTCATTCACGTAATGGAGCACCCCACTTCCACAAGAAAGGCAAAAATCCTCACACATACAATTACCCCCCAAGAAATGGGCCCTCTAAGCCCCCTGCAGGTTCAGCACCTAAGCCACCACAGCAAAACAATGGCCAAAACTTCAGCAACACCAGCAGGCCATCGTGTCAAATTTGTGGAAAAACCAGCCATACAGCTATTGATTGCTTCCATAGGATGGATTATTCCTATCAAGGAAGGCATCCTCCATCTCAACTCGCTGCCATGGTGGCTCACACCAACCAAGCAGTAGAGGAACAACCTTGGTATGCTGATAGTGGTGCCAATGCGCACATCACCAATGACTTGGAGAACCTGACCATCCAGCAACCTTTTCAAGGACATGACACAGTTACAGTTGGTGATGGAGCTGGAATTCACATCCAAAACACTGGTTCTTCAATCATTCACTCATCTACATCTCATTTTCATCTTAAAAATGTGTTACATTGTCCACAGGCCTCAGCCAACTTGCTCTCTATTAACAAATTCTGTTATGATAATAATTGTTATTTTGTCCTAACTTCCTCTCATTTTTTTGTGAAGGACAATCAGACCAGAGCCATACTCTTGGAAGGCAAAGTTGAAAATGGGTTGTACCCCTTGCGGTTTCCAGGATCTTTCTTCAAAAATAAACATGTGTTTACTGCCTTTATTGGAATAAAGACCACTCTTCCTATGTGGCATTTTAGACTAGGGCATTCATCATTTGTACTAGTCTCTCGAATAATAAAATATTATCATTTACCATTCTCTCATGCAAATGATAATGAGCAATCCTTTTGTGATTCATGTCAGCTTGGTAAAAGTAAAAAGCTTCCATTTTATGCCTCTCATAGAATCTCTACTGCTCCTTTAGAACTTATTCATACAGATTTATGGACATCGCCTATCTCTTCTATTAGTGGCTGCAAGTACTACATAATATTTGTGGATGACTTTTCACGCTACACTTGGTTTTATCCTCTTCGAACTAAAGGAGAAACATATGAGTATTTTGTTAAGTTCAAGACTCTTGTGGAAACCCAATTCTCCTGTAAAATCAAAAAGTTGCAAACTGATGGAGGAGGGGAGTACAATTCACTTCAGTTTCAATCTTTTTTGACCCAAAATGGCATTTTGCATCGTAAATCTTGTCCACACACTTCACAACAAAATGGATTGGCTGAAAGAAAACTCCGTCATATCCTTGAAACGGGCCTCACTCTTCTTGCCCATTCAAGTCTTTCAAACACCTATTGGGTTGATGCCTTCCTCACCTCTGTCTACATCATCAACAGGTTGCCTACTGTTGTCCTTACTCACAAATCCCCGTATGAAAAACTCTTCAAAATGGCACCGAATTATTCTGTACTCAGGGTCTTTGGTTGTAAATGTTTCCCTCTACTTCAGCCTTACACCACTCACAAGTTAGAATATCGGTCCAAAATCTGTATTTTTCTTGGCTATAGTCCTGCTGGCTATCGTTGTCTTGATCCATTTTCAGGTCGTGTTTATCTCTCTAGGCATGTTGTTTTTTATGAAAGATCCTTTCCAGCAAAGGAACATGCTGCATTGCAACTGCCATCCAAGATTAATGCTGCTGCTGATCATCCTTTTCAACTCTCTATAAGTTTTCCTTCTCCTAATACATTTACCCTTGCTTCTGAAAATTCTAGCACTACTCCTGTGTTACCTGTCTCTACTGACACTCATAACTCTCAATCTCCGAGTCCCTCATTGTCTCTTGAACCTTCCCCACCTAGCTCTGCCCCTACATATGCTACTTTTGATCCATTACCTCCTCTTGTCACCAATTCTACTCCTCCCTTATCTGAACCAGCAGTTGAGGTCCCAAGTTCCCATCCAATGCAAACCAGGTCACGTATTGGTTCTCTTCAACCCAGATCATTCCCAGATTTCCAGCTTTATTACTCTACTAGATATCCTCTTCTTGCCTTACAAGCTCAATCATTACCAGTTGAACCTACTTGTTTCTCCAAGGCCATTGTTGATCCATGCTGGAAAGATGCCATGTCTCAAGAATTTGCAGCTCTTCTCTCCAATGAAACATGGACACTTTGTCCAAGACCACCCCATCAAAATGTTATCAGAAATAAGTGGGTTTACAGGATCAAACAGCACTCAGATGGGTCCATAGACAGGTTCAAAGCACGCTTAGTTGCTAAGGGCTTTGAGCAACAACTTGGCATTGACTACACAGATACGTTTAGTCCAGTTGTTAAAGCATCTACCATTCGCATTGTGTTGGCACTAGCAGTACATTTTCATTGGCCCATTAGACAGCTTGATGTGTCTAATGCTTTCCTACATGGAACCTTAATGGAAGAAGTGTTCATGGAACAACCTCAAGGGTTTGTTGATGCTCAACACCCAGATTATGTTTGCAAACTTCATAAAGCAATCTATGGTCTAAAACAGGCCCCAAGAGCCTGGTTTCACTGCTTATCTTCCTCATTGCTTGATCTCGGGTTCACAGCATCCTTGGTTGACACCTCCTTGTTTGTCTTTATTCAAGGGAACATCAAGGTCTTCATGCTCATATATGTGGATGACATCATTGTTACTGGTACCCATAACTCTGTTATTGCCTCTCTGATTTCTCAGTTGCAGCACAGGTTCCCCCTCAAGGACTTGGGGTCACTTAGCTACTTCCTTGGCATTCAGGCCACACGATCAGCCACTGGCCTGCACCTTTGTCAATCTAAATACATTCAAGATCTCTTGCACCGTACTCGCATGATTGGAGCCAAACCAGCCAGCTCTCCTTGCTCATCTAGTTCCAAGTTGTCCAAATATGATGGGGATGTGCTCCCTGACCCATCTGAATATCGTCAAGTGGTTGGATCCTTGCAATATTGCACGTTGACACGACCCGACATTTCCTTTGCAGTCAACCAACTTTGTCAACATATGCATTGCCCCTCAACTACCCATTGGTCAGCTGTTAAGCGTGTTCTAAGGTACCTGAAAAGCTCTAGTGATCATGGTCTATTTTACTCTCCTGGCAGTCTTCATCTTCAAGCCTTTTGTGACTCCGACTGGGCAGGGAATCCGGATGACCGTCGTTCTACCTCTGGATTTGGTATTTTTCTTGGCAACTCTTTAGTCTCTTGGAGTGCCAAGAAGCAGGTGGTGGTGTCTCGGTCCAGCACAGAAGCTGAGTACCGAGCTATGGCTATCACCACTGCTGAATTGTTTTGGCTTCGCATGCTTTTTAAGGATCTTCATATCCCTCTCCTACAGCCCCCTATCCTTTGGTGTGACAATGTTAGTGCCTTGGCTCTTGCCTCTAATCCGGTGTTTCATGCTCGCACTAAACACATAGAGGTCGACTATCACTTTATTCGTGAAAAAGTATTGAATGGTGACATTCTTCTCAAGTTTATTTCAACTAATGATCAATTGGCTGATATTTTCACTAAGGGTCTCTCCTCTACTAGATTCTCTCTTCTCAAGTCCAAGCTCTTGGTTCAATCTCTTCCCATTCGCTTGCGGGAGGATGTTAAAGTATCTAGTGCAACCACATCAGACCCCTCAAGCTCCAGCTCTGCAGATCGTGCACACAATGAGTGCCCAAGCAGTATCATTACCAATATGGCAAGAGCACCTCTCCATGATCATGACAGCAAACCTCCAGACAGCTAGCCTTACAAATATGGAAGCTCACACTTAAGGAAAGCCTTTGCAACAATCATGGATCGTACAATCTCTGCTATATAATTCTGCAATCCCATAGATTCAGCAAATCAACCTTATTTATGTTAATTGTATCTTTTGCTATCTTGTACAGAAATAGTTTGTATCTCTCAAGATTGTATCATTTGATTTTTCATTGACTTGTACTACCTATATAATGAATACACAATATACTGGTTTGGTGTGTTGGCCAAAACCATTTTTCTGCAACTTTGTTCACACCATCGCTATGCCACCTCCCACCATTGATAATAAACCAAACCCTGCATATCAGAAATGGTGTTTCCAAGATCAACTCATAATTTCGTGCATTAATTCTTCTCTCACCGATACGGTGCTTTCTCAAGTTCTTGACTGTAAAACTTCTTATGAAATCTGGTCGCAACTACATGGAATGTTCTCTGCTCGAACTTCCGCCCATCTCATGCAAACTCAATACAAATTAGCCACTCTAAAAAAAGGTTCCGATTCAATGACTCAGTATTTTCACAAAGCCACCTCACTCTCAGCTTCCCTTGGTGCTGCAGGGAAACCACTTCCTCCCTCTGATTTCATTACCTATCTCTTAGCTAGACTCAGTTCTGAATACGAGTCTCTGGTTACTTCTATTACAACCAGACCTGATCCCCTTTCTTCCTTGCAAGTCTACGCATATTTGCTCAATCACGAGTCTAGCCTCGCTCATCAAATTGAATCCCTCTTGTCCAATACTAATCTCTCTGCAAATAATACCACTGTCGAGTCACCTTTTTCCTCTTATGGACCATACCTTGGGCGAGGTCGTGGACCTCGTCGTGGCTGTGGACCTAGTCGCTCAAACCCCACCTCCCTTTCTTCCTTTTCTCCTCACCCATCTTCTCGTCCCACATGTCAAATTTGTCACAGATCAGGACACTCTGCTATTTCCTGTTATTCTCGATTTGATCAGGGTTATCAGACTCCACCACCTCCAGCCTTAGTTGCTCATTACACGGCTCTGCCCAACTCAGATCCTTCCACTACAGACTGGTTCCCCGATACGGCTGCCACCAATCACTTTACAGTTGAGTTGTCCAACCTTAACCTTGGCTCCACTCCTTATCATGGTCCAGAACAAGTCTGCATTGGTGATGGGTTGTCGCTTCCAATTTCAAACACTGGCACGGCTAACATCTCTTCTCCAACTGGAAAATTTTTACTCACTAAGCTTTTACATGTTCCGAAAATCACACGAAATCTCTTATCTGTGCGTCAATTCTGTTTGGACAATTCCGTTTATTTTGAATTTAACTCTTCTAGTTTTCTTGTGAAGGATCTGCGTACACAGGTGGTGCAGCTCCAAGGACCCGTTAGGAATGGCCTCTATGTGCTTCCCACAAATGATGAGCTCACTCCCTCTTCCTGTTCATCTCCTTTGGCCTACATTGGTGAACGAACCACATCACAACTTTGGCATGCTTGGTTGGGTCATCCCTCTTCTCGCATGACCTCCTTTACCATTTCCAGTTTTCAGCTTCCAGATCCAAATAAATCTGTGATCTCCTCATGCCCATCATGTGCTCAAGGAAAATCTCAAGCCTTACCTCATCCCCATCCCGATCACGTAAACCTTTTTTTTTTTTTATAACTGAAGCACCTTCATTTAATACTTTGAAATAAAGATTACAACATAGAATCAGACCAAATAATTTGGGCAATACAGTCAAGATAAAACCCCCACCAAATTATCAAATCATCAATATTTCATGCATGTTTTGCCATCCCATGGGCTGCACCATTGCCTAATCGGCCACTGTGTTGTATAAAACAGTTTGGAAATCGCTGCATAAGTCTCTTAATCTCCATCACCAGGTTGCCATAAAGAGATCTTGATGCTTTGTCAGTCTGAATTTCATTCACCATGAGCAAAGAGTCGCTCTCGATAACCAATTGTGATATTCCAAGAGATAAACATATCTGTAAGCCTCTCAAAATTGCTAATATTTCAATCTCTATAGGATCAATAATCTCATTTTCCTTCTTGCAAGCTGAGAGGATCACATTACCCTTATCATCCCTTAGTACCACTCCCACCCCAGCACTGTGTTGGGTTGCAAAAACAGCCCCATCCACATTTAGCTTTAAGAATCCTTGGTCGGGAGGCACCCAGCAACAAGTTTTCTTGGCTCCAAGAGGGTCATTCGCTTGAACGTGAGATGTGTAAGACACCAAAGCATGCTCTGTTGCCTGTATAGCTGTAATTTCCACATCTTCATGTAACAATTGGTTCCTTCTGTACCACATGCCCCATGCTATCAATAATAGCTTCTCCAACTCTCCATTATTACCTCTATATTGTACCTGCATGGCAAGAGCTAGCAGATTTGTGTGGGGTGCATCTGTGATTAACTCTGGAAATTGATCAGACCACACGTCTCTGACAGTTTTACATTTTAGTAGAGCATGAGTAATATCCTCTTCCTCCTCATTGCACCACCTGCAAATTACCTCCTCAACAACTTTTCGAGATTTAAGGTTTAGCAAGATAGGTAAACCATTTCGACAGGCCCTCCATACAAAGATCTTAACTCTATTTGGCACCCTCATCCTCCATAGCTTTGGCCAGAATTGCCTTTGGATTTGAGCTTCGGAGCATTCCCCCACCTGTGCATCGTGCTTTAGCAAGTTGAAAAATCTGTAACCACTTTTAACACAATACACTCCATTCTTACTATGTTCCCATATTAGGCAATCTGCTGCCTGTTCGGAACTTAACAGAATTTTGAATATTTCTGCTGCTTGTTGTGCTGGAACTAACCTTTGGATCTTGTCAACATTCCACCATCTTGTTTCTCTATCAATTAGGCAATTGACTGTATCATTGTGATGAATCAAAAGTGTTTGATTTACTGGTTTTAGATGTTTGGGGTCCAGCACCTGTGGTTGTCCACCTCCAGTCATAGATTCTATCTTTCTATTGTAAATTACTGCACAAAATATATTTGGTATTTTCCGTTACACGCTAAGTCTGATGTGCTTACCATTTTTCTTGCCTTTTTGCGTTATGTTAGTAATTCCTTTTCCTCTAATGTCATTTCAATTCAAATTGATTGGGGCAGTGAATTTTGCTCCATTTACACATTGCTTAAACAATTTGGCATTTCTCATCGCATTACTTGCCCATATTCCCATGCTTAAAGTGGCACAGTTGAAAGATATCATAGACACATTGTTGAAACAAGATTATCTCTATTAGCTCATGCCTCAGTTCCCAATACATATTGGAATGAGGCATTTCGGACTGCTATGTTTCTCATCAATAGAATGCTCACTCCCATTCTTCAAAACAAATCACCTTTCCAAGTCCTTTTTGGTCACCCCCCTGACTACTTCTTTTTACGTGTTTTTTGGGGCTGCTTGTTGGCCCAATTTACGGCCCTTTAATCGCCATAAAATGGATTTTCATCCAAATTGTGTGTTTTTTATGGGCTATACTTTAGACCATAGAGGGTACAATTGTTTACATTTACCCTCTAGAAAAACCCTTGTGTCTCGAGATGTCACTTTTGCCAAAACCCAATTTTCGTTTCACACTCTGGACAGCATGCCCATAAGCCCACATTCCCTCATTTCATAGCCCCTTCCACTGCTCGTGGTTCCCTCTTTCACTGGGCCTTCCTCAAGCACTTCTCAGCCCACTACTCCAACCACTTCATTAACTCTATCTAGCCCACCCACTCATTCAGATTCACTCTCTTCATTCGATCGATCCCCCTCCCCCGTTACAAACTCGAATGCTCCGCTCCCTCCCCCTGCTACTTCCTCTCCACCCTCACTTCGAGCTCCTCCCTCACATCCCATGCTAACCCGTGCTCAAGCTCACATCCAGCGGCCCCTTGTCCGTTCTGATGGTACAGTCTCGTGGCCCACAAAACCCTCAGTCTCCCTCATCGAATCCCTTCCAGCACCTGAAGATCCTTCCTCTTTCACAGAAGCTTTCAAATTCCATGAATGGTGCCTAGCCATGAACACAGAATTTCAGGCCCTTCTTCATAATCGCACAGGGTACCTCGTTCCACCTTCCTCCAGCTTCAATGTCCTTGGATCTAAATGGGTCCTCATGTCCAAACGGCGAGCTAACGGTACTCTTGAGCAGCGTAAGGCTTGCCTGGTTGCCATGGGCTATCATCAGCAAGCCGGATTAGACTATACCAAGACTTTTAGCCCTGTTGTTAAACCTAGCACAATTCGTCTTCTCCTTTCCCTTGTCATGCACCATAACTGGCCTCTCCATCAACTTGATATCTAGAACGTCTTCCTACACAGGGACCTGAAGGAGGACATCTATATGCAGCAACCTCAAGGGTTTGTTCACTCTAATTTTCCTTCTTATGTCTATAAATTGCGCAAATCGATTTATGGCTTGAAACAAGCCCCAAGTGCTTGGTTTTCTAAGCTCACTACTAGATTGCTAGAACTTGGTTTTGTTGGCTCTAAATCTGATTCCTCTCTGTTCATTTACTCTGTTTCTCAAAAATCAGTTTATGTACTAATTTACGTTGATGATATTGTAGTTACAGCATCTCAACCATCTTTAATTCCTAAGTTTATATCTGCTCTGAGTTTGTCTTTTCCTGTCAAGGATTTGGGTGCTTTACATTATTTCCTAGGTCTAGAAGTTCACCAAGGTGCTACGGGTCTTTATGTGTCACAAGCTAAATACATCTTTGACCTCTTAACTAGGACTAATATGCACCTTTCCAAACCTGTTAATACCCCTATGTCAGTCTCTGATAAGCTCACAGCCTTTGATGGAAATCCTTTTGAAGACCCACACCTCTATCGTAGTGTTGTAGGAAGCCTTCGGTACCTTGCTTTCCCACGACCTGATGTTTCTTTTGCTATCAACCATGTTTGTCAGTTCATGCATTCCCCCTGTCTTCCTCATTGGCAAGCTGTCAAGAGGATTCTTCATTATCTTCATCATACACTCACTCTTGGTTTACATTTCTCACCCACTTTCTCCCTAGAACTCACGGTCTTCTCTGATGCAGACTGGGCTGGTTGCCCTGATGACAGGAGATCAACTAGAGATTTTTGTGTCCTTTTTGGATCTCATCTTATATCTTGGGGTTATAAAAAGCAACCCACTACTGCCAGATCATCTACGGAGGTAGAATATAGAGCTGTTGCTAATACAGCTTATGAATTAATTTGGCTTCAATCTTTGCTCAAGGAACTTGGGATCTTCCTTAATACAACACACCTCCCACTTTATGGTGTGATAATATTAGGGCTACATATCTGTCCATTAATCCTGTTATGCATGCTCGTACTAAACATGTTGAATCGAACTTTCATTTTGTGCGAGAACGAGTGGCTGCCAAGATGCGCAAAGTCTCCTTTGTTTCAAGTAAGGACCAACTGGCTGACATCCTCACCAAAACCCCTCTTTGCTGTAAGGTTCTCTGCTCTTCGATCAAGCCTCACAGTCTTACCTTTCCCACTTGAATCGATGGGGGATAATAAGGTAGCTTCAACAAATGCCTCAGCTAAGCCTATGCATACAATACACTTTGGACAGGTTCATGAACAATCGAGAAGCACAGTAGAGAAATCACCTCCTAGACACGTCATTCACAAGGAATAACTGATTGATTATATTCTAGAACGTTTTCTGTTATGCAATACAATGTAATTGCCAGTCTATAAATATCAATGTAAATCTGTACACAGTGATATGGGGAAATTGTACAAAGAGGTTTCTGGTGAAATACAAAGTTCTTTTAGACTTTCTACCAAACACCAGTCTTGCGTGTTATTATGTCACAATTTCATCATACCTTGCTTTTAAGTATTTTGGAGTTGTGGCATCCATCTTGTTGCAACAACAAATCATTTGCTAGACACCAAGTGTGAAAGTAAGGAGAACATGCTCACGGGTTTGTCCATCCTTAGAAATACCAGCTTCAAAACCACCAGTGGTGGAGTCAATAACAAGAACAACACAATTAACCTAAGAGGTTCTAGTAATCATGTTCTTAATCTCCTTAAGGATTCCATCGAGAACGAAATCAACATGCCTAATGCCCTCAGTGGAATGCCCTTCATAGAACGAGATGAGAAATGTGGAGCCACCGCCAATGAACTTAAGAGTGATTTGCAATTTGACTATGGAGGTGGAGTCGCCCTTGGCCGGAACCCCTTCGAGTTGTTTGAGAGCCTTGTTGTAGTTCGTAATGTAAGTCTAGAGGTGCTTGTGATGGTGGAACAACAGGATCTCACCATTGATGGTCGGTTCGTTTGCACTATATTCATAAGGAGGATCGGGAATAAAAAAAATTTGAAGACCGCGATGGCCTAGATCTAGGGTAGTTTTTCTGGTCCACAAGGATCAGAGAGCCAGGGAAGATGGTAGGTAGCTAGGTCTTGGGGTATTGGTGGAGGTCTAGGAGGAGCGGAGCCACTAAAATTTACCACCACTAGGATCAAATTGATACACCCTCCCATTAATTTCAACCTTATATGATTCCATCACCTCTTGTAGACCACTCTCGGATATCAGCATATAGACTGTCTTCTCCAATATCAGCTTAAGGACATCATTACAGCCACCAACATTAAGCTGCATGAGAACCCCGCTCCCCCTGGAAATGCCGTTGTCCCAAATTAGAACTCCCCAGCCATAAGTCACAACGTTCTTCTTTTCACCCATTTATTGACTTGGCTCGTCTTGTACAGTGCATAAGCTAGTGTCTTTGAAGAGCCCCACTGAGTACGCTTCGGTCTCTTCCTGAAGAGTGGTGATGGCGCTGCTCGTAAGGTAAAGGTTGGATTTGAAGTCCTACGCAATTTCATGAAGAGCCTCTAGAATGGTAGTGTGTTTTCTTTTCCCTCTTTTTCTTCTATAAATACGGAATTTTCTTTTCTTTCTATTGAACCTGCTGATTAGCAATATTGTTCTGATTTGCCAGTAAGGTCCGAACCATCTCCATTAGCTAATTCAAGCGATCCTTGATCTCCAGAAGACTCTCCTCATCATGAGCATTCACCTGCTGCTGCAAGGACTATTGTTGTTGTTTAAAATGAGTGTTGTCAGTCATTTGGATCATTGGCTCTATATATCAATTGTTAAGTATCTCAAATCTCCCTCTAAGGTTCTTCCCGATTGTAATAATAACTATTGTTATAAACCTTAGAACTAGAATGAATTGTAATAAGGGAAAATGCTTTGTAAATGAGAAACTGTAATTGTATTCATAAAATGGAGAACATAACGGGATTGATTTGAGGGAATCCTAGCCTCCAAAGATGACTCCTTACAAATGCCATTCGATGACTCTCTTTCTTTGTTTACATTTCTTATATATTCCAATAACTGCCTACTTGCCCTTATATATAATATTACAACCAATAACACTACAGACGGAAGAAAGATACATAGCATTCACATTGGTCTATGCATATGCATATGCAAAGTCATATTTGCATAATATGAGCCTAAATTCTTCTACATTGGTAGGGCTGTGCATCCAGATCCGGATCCGGATCCAGCTTTTTAAATCCGGCTAGATACCCGCCTGGATAAATTTGGCCAAAATCCGGGCGGGTATCATATTTGAACTCGGATATCCAGATAACTGGATTTTATACCCGATTTTTAATTTTTTTGCTTTTTGATTTTTTATAAATTTTTGTAACACTTTTTAAAAGACTTTTTTTTTTTTTTTTACATTGCTTTCATGGTTATTTTTTTATATAATAAATATTTTTATAGGCATTTTAAAACTTTTTTTTGTCCATTTAAATTTTTATAAAATAAAATAAATAATAATAGACATCAACACACAATACTACATATTACATTGTTTCCATCACAATGCCAAACATGAATTTTACAAGGAACTCTTAGATTTACACTTCAACAAATGGGATTTAAGCTTATTGACATTAGATAATCGAATTGGTTTCAGGAAGAAGTCTCCTTTGCTCCTTGTTCCAAGCATCTGACAAAACGATTCCTGCAAATTAATAAAATCACATTGAGTTTATACAAACGACAATTTTGTGATTAGGATTTAGGGGAGAATTTACACGTAAAATTTATTTTTAGGAGGAATAATTTTCTATAAAAACTCTTACATTCAAGAGAGGCAGCAAATCAACATTAAGGAAGGTCCTCTCTCAGAACAAGCAAAGCGTAAAATCATAAATATCACGCAAACATTTTCCAAGCCCAATCTTAAAATGTTACTCAATCGAGCAAAATAACAGCATCCAGTGGTCAAAAAAGAAATAACCTCGAAGCCATAACATTCAAACTCTCCCAGCAACCAAACACAAAGAACATCGAGAAATTTGAAGTGCAAATAGACCTGCCAGAGAATGACAGGGTTGGAAGGAAGACTCTTTGCGAGAACAGGCTTTTGGGTCTTCTTTGCTGCTTGCGGTTTGAGTATTTTCAGCCATTTTCTTGTCAGGTCAAAATCGGTTTTGGATTAGAATGTGGGGTTGGTTTGGACTCTGGAGGTGGTGGTAAAAACAGAGCAAGTAAAAATGAGGGGTTTTGAGTTTATATATATATAAATTTGCAAAATCAGATCTTGTCTTCTCGTTCTAGGATACAAAATTTGCAAATAAACAACAACAAATATTTTCAGTAGAAAAAAAAACAAACACAGATACAAATCCAAACCCAAAGGAAGGAAAAAGAAAAAAGAAAAAAGAAAAACATAGATAAGCCAACATAAACTTAGATCTACAGGCACAGGAACTCAGATCTACAAACCCAGAAAGTTAGATCTAAAAGCATAGAAACTCAGATCTAAAAACAAAGAAATAGATCTAGCCAAAGTGATCAATAACCAACAAAAGAGGAAAGTGATATACAAACCGAGAAATCATCTAAACATTATTTTTCGAAAGCAAAAAAGTACACACAGTTTTCCAAAATTTTTAGTTTTGCGAGCACGTAGATTTATAAACACGTTTTTGCTCGAAGATTTTACAAATAAAAAAACCCAAAAAGCAGATTTACAAACACTGAATCTCAAATCTACAAATACAAACTTAGAGAGAGAGAGAGAGAGACAGCTACCAAGTACAGAAAAGAAAGTGATGTTAACAGACGACAACCACTGCTAGTCATAGACAGCGATGGATTTGATGAAGGATGCTTGGGTTTTGTTGGGGAGAGAGGGAGAAGGAGAGAGGGGAAGTGAGAGTGTCAGACTAACCCATGATTTTATCTTTTGTTTTGGGAAAGGGGAAAGTTGAGATGCACAGGTTGCTTCCTTTAACTTTTAACTTTTGTTAAAAGCCAGTTACGGATTACACCAGTTAAATACTAGATCCGTAACCGATCCGGGTGGATATAATAATTTTGTATCCGCCCTGATTATCCGGATTTCTGGACTTTTAACTGAACTGGGAAAAAAATTTGGTCCGGATGCACACCCTTATACATTGGCTTATGTATATCCATATATTTAACTAGTTATGAACAGTTCTTATCTAAATTTAAATAACTACTATTCACTTTTCAAATATTATTTTACTAATTATTTCTCTGTCCTCTCACTCTCGCTCACAATCCTTTCCTCTTCTCCCTCCCTCAACAACACAACAAACATTCATCTACTCATTCATTTTATTATTATAATATTATATATATATATATATTTAATTTTATTATATTTTTAAAACAATATATAAAAAAATTATATTTTTAATTATTGCATTTGTATTATTAATGTCAAATGTATGTAGCGGATGCTAATTGCAAAATATATATAAAAAATTGATTTTAGAAAAAAATTAATAAGAATAATAAAATAATATTTTATTATTATTATGTCTCAAATATACATAAACCAATGTGGAAGTTTTGTTTAAATGACAAAATGAATATACCAAAAAGTTAATTTGACATATGCATATGCATAGACGAATGCTAATGCTCCATAACTAATTAAATGCATCATTTCGGTCATGAGGCCATATGACACACATGCCCTTATTTTTTATTTATTTTTTGATTTGTCACACATGCCCTTATTTAAATGGCCACGTATTGGCTTCTTTTCTAGGATGTCATTTCGTCACTTCAGCACTTAGCTTCTTTTTACCTTTCGAAATATTCACCAGACGCGGCTTCATAACAGGATCTGACTTGAGACTACTGAGAAAATAGATGGAGCTTACCGTTGAGTTTGCTTTATGGCATCAATTGCTTGGCTCGGAGAGGTAGAACGAAAATTTCCTACACTAAGCCCGGTACTTCTCATAGATTCTGAAAGCTTTCATAAACTAAAAGCTAGGGTGACAAAGTCGTTGCCACGCTTCCTTTTGCTGTAAGAACTCCTCCTCATTGCTAGCTTCTTCACACAAATAAATAAATAAGAGTAGTTGTTGATCTTAATCATGACAACTCCTCTTTATTTAATTTTTAATTTAACGTATACGTATTTTATGTATTTATTACATATATATTATTTTATACTTTATAGTCCTTTTACACGTGTCAATGTAACTTGTAGTATTCTCTTTTGTATAAGTGTAATGCTGATTGCTTTTTGTACATAGTATAAATAGGGCTTGTATTATTATTTCCAATTCATTCCATTCAGACTGTAAATTTTACAGAAATAATATTTTCTCTTTTCCCTCAGACTTAGAGACTCTTCTTCTCCCCTTAGGGCTCTACCCTTTCATCTCCTCTCTACTGTTTCTTTCTTTACATGGTATCAGACGTTTTGCTTCTATGGTGCCGAGTCACAAGTCTGTCTTTGAGGATTTTGCGAGTCATTTCTTTCTCCATCCAAGCGATAGCCCTGGCATTCTTCTGGTCACTTAGCCACTCGTTGGCAACAGCTACCATACCTAGTGTTGTTCCATGGCTATGGCCTTATCTGCAAAGAATAAGCTCGATTTTGTTGATGGTTCCATCATCAAACCCTATGATTCGAATGATCCTCTTCTCTCTCTGTGGCTTCGTTGCAACAATATGGTGATATCTTGGCTTTTAAACTCCGATTCGAATGATCCTCTTCTCTCTCCATGGCTTCGTTGCAACAATATGGTGATATCTTGGCTTTTGAACTCTGTTTCTCCTAATATTTCTGCTAGTATGTATTTTGTATATTACTACTGCACTTGAGATTTGGTTGGATTTGAAGGAACGTTTTTGTCAAAAAAATGGTCCTCGTATTTTTCAGTTATAGAAATCGATTTCTGCCCTATCTCAAGGGTCACTCTCTGTTAGCACTTATTTTACTCTCCTTAAAGTTCTTTGGGATGAGTTAGCTAATTACAAGCCTGTTCCTACTTGTTCTTGTGGAGCCGTGTGTACATTGAAGCACTATGTTCAACAAGAGCATGTTTTATAGTTTTTTATGGAATTAAATGAATCTTTTACATCTGCTCGTGCTCAGATATTGCTTATGAAGCCTTTTGCCTCCTTTGAACAAGGTTTTTTCACTTGTTTTATAATAAGAACAACAATGAAAAATTTCTGTTGTTCCTCTTCAACCTGTAGATTCTCATGTTTTTGTTTCTAAAAATGATGGATCCAGATATGTAACATCCTTCTCTAAGAAGGAAAGACCAGTATGTAGATATTGTAGAATTACTAGTCATGTTATTGAAAAATGTTATAAACTCCATAGTTTCCCACCTAGGATACAAACCAAAACCTAAGCAACAGTCTATGGTCAATCAGGTTGCCAATTCTGAACCATTCTTGAGTTGTTTCTCCTTTCTCTTTGATTAAGGCTCAATATTAGTAGTTAATGTCCAAGCTTCATCCTCAAAATCCCTCTGATGAATCCTCTCATGTTGTTAATGCAGTAACCTCGGACTCATCCTTTTCTGGTACATATTTTCTTCCAATAATCCTTATTCTATTTTTTCTTCCAATACATCCACTGTTTTTTATTCCAATTCTTGGATTCTTGATACAAGAGCCACAAATCATATGGTTCCTTCTATTGATTGTTTTACCTCCATCACCAGTGCTGTACATTCCTCTATTAAACTTCCAAATGGCCAATCTATGTCTGTCACACATATTGGTTCCATTCAAATTTCTGAACATCTCATTTTAAATGATGTTCTATGTGTACCTTCCTTTACTTTCAAATTGATTTCTATTATTAAGCTTACTCAATCACTCACTTGTTGTTTTTTGTTTTCTACTGACAATTGTTTCATCTAAGACCTCATTCGTTGGATATTGATTGAAGTGGGTAAACAACAAGCTGAAGGCCTTTATATACTGCAACAAGCATCCTCTTCTTTTTCTAAAACTCATGCTTTACTTGCTTCATATACTGCCTATTTTCTTTATCATTTACCAACACATACTTGTTCTGCATCTTTCAAGTGCTCACTATTTGAGCTTGGGTATAACAGATTGGGTCATCCTTCAAATTCAAGGATGTTGTTTGTGAATACTTTTGTTCCAAATATGGTTGTTTGAAATAATCCTTGTATGATTTGTCCTTTAGCCAAACAAAAAAATTTGCATTTCCCTCATACTGCTCAATTATCTGTTGCTCCATTTGATCTTGTACATTGTAATGTTTGGAGACCATATTCTGTGTGTACAGTTGAAGGTTACAGATTTTTTTTAACTATTGTTGATGATTCATCTTGTGCTACATGGGTCTACCTTATTAAAAATAAATCTGAGGTTTCTCTTCTTATTAAATTTTTTTAAGATGATAAAAAATCAATTCAATCTTAAAATAAAAACATGTCTCACTGATCATGGTATAGAGTTTTCACTTTCTAATTTTTTCATTCTAAAGGAATTATACATCAACATAGTTGTGTTGAAACTCCACAGAATTCTGTTTGGGAGAGAAAACATTAGCACATACTTAATATAGCCCGAGCCTTAATGTTTCAATCTCACTTGACTATTCAATTTTGGGGTGATGCTATTTTAATAGTCACCTACATTATTAATAGACTACCCACTCCTCTCTTAAACAATAAGTCTCCTTTTGAGATTTTGTTTAAAACATCTCCATCTTATACTCATTTAAGGACTTTTGTTTGCTTATGTTTTGCTCCTACTCTACAAAGATCTCGGACGAAATTTGATCCTATAGCTTGTGCTTGTGTTTTCCTTGGATATCCTTTTGGAATTACATGAATTAAACGTTTTGATCTTAAAACAAATCAGTGTTTTACTTCTAGACATGTTGTTTTTTCATGAACATGTTTTTCTTTTCATTTATGAAACTTTTTCATCAATTTCTTCTACAAATCATTTTTTTCCTTATGCATCTTCAACATTAGACTCTTTTTCTCTTGTGTCTTCAACAGTGCCTTCCTCTATTGATTCTTCTTCTACTTCACTTGATAATTCCTCATTAACTTCTCTCCCTTCTACTACTGAAATTCCAACTCCACCTTCACCAATAATTTCAATCCCTCGCAGATCCAATAGAATCAGAAGACCTCCTGGTTACTTTCAGAATTTTCAATGTCACTCCTCTAACTCTGCTCATTCTTCATCAGTTTCTCCAACAGGTTCTTATTCTTTCCCTTCTCTATCACACACCAAATATGATATCTCACAATTCCTTCCTTATGCTTGTCTTTCTTCTGCTCATAAATCCTTTGCTTTGTCCATCATTGCTGATACTAAACCTAAGTTCTATCATCAAGCAGTCAAGCACTCTCATTGTAGAGATGTTATGACTGTTGAGATTTCAGCCTTGGAAACTAATAACATATGGACTGTTACTTCATTACCTCCTGATAAAAAAACACATAGGTTGTAAATGAGTCTAAAAAATTAAGAATTGTGCTGATGGTTCAATTGAAAGATACAAGGCAAGGTTGGTTGCTAAAGGTTATACCCAGTAAGAAGGTTTGGATTATTTTGAGACCTTCTTCGAACTCTACTAGCTATTGCTACTGTCAAAGGATGGCATTTTACTCAACTTGATCTCAATAATGCTTTTTTGCATGGAGATTTATTTGAAGAAGTGTATATAAAATTACCTCCTAGTTTTCATATTAAAGGGGGGTCCAAGGTTTGTAAGCTCAACAAATATTTTTATGGTCTGAAACAGGCTTCTAGACAATGGTTTTCCAATTTCTCATCTTCTATTCTTGATTTGGGCTTTGTACAATCCAAATCTAATTACTCTCTCTTCACCAAGTCCTCGGGTTCTTCCTTCATTGCACTTCTTGTTTATGTTGATGATATTCTCATAGCTAGTAATGATGTGAATTCTGTGGAGCATTTGAAGTTCTTGCTTGATGATGAATTCAAGCTTAAAGACCTTGGTCAGCTCAAATATTTTCTTGGTTTGAAAGTGGCTAGATCTCCTGCAAGCATTTCTTTATGCCAGAGAAAGTATTCTTTAGAAATTCTTCAAGATGCTAGTTTGCTTGCTTCTAAACCAACCTCTTTTCCGATGGAGCAGAATATTAAATTAGGTAAAGATGATGGAGTTTTACTCCCTGATGCAACTGTCTATCGTAGACTTATTGGGAGACTTTTTTACCTTACATTGACTCGACCTGATCTATCTTACTCAGTGCATAGGTTGAGTCAATATATCAGCCTCATCTTATAGCAGCTTATAGAGTTTTGTAGTAAGTTAAGAGCACCCCTGGTCATGGTCTCTTCTTTCTAGGTGTTAATTCTCTGTCCCTTAAAGCCTTTACAGATTCAAATTGGGCTTCTTGCCCTGACAGTTGATGTTCTACCAATAGTTATTGTGTTTTTCTTGGAGATTCTCTAGTTTTCTGGAAGACTAAGAAACAATCAAATGTTTGTCATTTTTAAACAGAAGCTGAATATTGTTCAATGGCATCCACCACTTGTGAAATCATTTGGTTTCTTACACTTCTTTCTGATTTTGGCATATCACAGTCTAACAATGTTCAACTCTTTTGTGATAGTCAAGCTGCTTTACACATTGCTGCCAACCCTGTTTTTCATGAACGACCGAAGCATATAGAAATGGACTGCCACTTCATCCGTGAAAAAATCCAAGCTAGAATTATCAAGACCTTCCATTTGGCTTCTCATCATCAACTTACTGATGTCTTAACCAAACCACTTGGCCTCCAACAGTTTTAGAATTTAGTCACCAAGATGGGAGTTCATTCCATCTACTCTCTATTTTGAAGGGGGTATTACATATATATTTTATAGTTTATAGTCCTTTTACATGTGTTAATGTAACTTGTAGTATTCTCTTTTGTGTAAGTGTAATGCTGATTGCTTTTCGTTCTTTACAGTATTAATGATGACTGATTGGAGGTGGATGTATTAGCCGAGCTTATCTTTGTATTGACCAGTCACAGTTGTAGCTACGATTTCATGAATGAAATGAAGTCTATTTCCCATAAAAAAGATAGGAAGGCGCACTACGTGTGTTTGTACATCATCTAAAGTAAATTCATGTTCAAATTAAAACCAAAATATGGTACAAACTAAATCAAATCTTTGAAATTCCACCTTAGTGCTATATATAATCAATCCATTTACTCATGTTAATAGCCATTTCATCTATTAAGGTAGTTCATAATAATTTGTGGTTAGTTGTATATCTCATTGGCTATAGTTGTTGAGGAAGAATCCCTCATTACCTGTGGACAAGGTTTTGGGTATGTTTATAAGGAATGAGCAATCCTCTCTTTTAGAACCGATTTTATGTGATGAGTTAAGCTCATGAATTTTTTCATGGTATTAGAGCCTCACACAGGACGAATGAGAGCTCACACTTCTTACCCCATGATAAGGGCCATAAAAAAATACTAGTCTGCACGTGAGGGAGGGTGTTGAGGAATAATCTCATATTGTCCATGATGGACAATATCTTGGGCATGTTTATAAGGAATGAGCAATCCTCTCTTGTAGAACTGATTTTATGAGATGAGTTAGGCTCATGAATTTCTTCAATAGTCATTTCTTTCAGTCAGTCTTTCTTCTTTTTCGTTCCTTTGCTGTCATTGTTGTTGCCAAGAAACATTGTTTACATCTCTCCAGGTGCACGTTGTTCGGGGTAAAATGAAATAGACCCAGCCTACTAAGAAATGATCACTAGAAGTGAAAGAAAGAGAAAGAAAAGACAAAAGTTGAAAGAGGTGAAAATATGGGAAGTCAAGAAGTCAGACAAGTATATGGAAAATGTGAAAGGCACATAAAGTTGACAAGAAGTTAACTACTCCCTTGAGGCCTCAATAAAAGGGGATTTTCCTACAAACACCATCAACTTCTTGGGGCCCTCTGGGCTCTAGAGACATCATCAATATCTTTCTCTAGGCAAAAGGGTTTTCAACCTTTATTGTACTAACAGATACGTGAGGTTATGAGAAACTGTAAAAGTCACCAAACATAGTATGGATTAAAGATTTTGATTACCATAGAAAATTGAGTAAAGGGTTTTGATTATGTGTATTGAAAATGCAAATAATAAAGTAGTAGAATGGGAAGAGTACACGCTAATTTGCTTTTGTGACAATCACATCTGCCGAAGAAGCTCTGGCGTGATTGTAACTTTGACTCTCATGTAAGTTGTTTTGTTATTTATTCCATCTATGTGTGTTTTATATTTGGTTATATGACATATATATAGCTGATACGAATACTTTATCTTATATGTTTAAACTAATTTATTTGTGCAGCTAACACTAATGTACAGTCACTTAGGAATATACAACTTAAGATTGTGAATTTGGAGATATTGAAGTTGCCAATGAAAATTCATGGGATTCTAAAAATCAATAGAAATAAAGTCTCTCTTTCACATGTAATAATATTATATATAGTAGTTGTCATTAAATCACTTTCATGTGAATTGATTTGTAATTGTTTTTCTCTATTACATCAATAATGACTCATTATATTATATTTATTTTAAATTTGTGTATTATATTTTTTTTATTGTGTTATATCCTATTACTGGTGTGTTTTTAAACACTAACAACGTTATTTGGTGACTTTAAAAAACACCGACAACATAAATATTGTGATGTTTATTTAAAGTTCAACATATGCTCATAAAAGTCAATAACTACTATTTGGTGGCCCTTACGAAATGTCAAGAAAATATAGCTACTAGCATTTACATAATGCACCGACAACATACTAGTAACGGCGTTTTGATAAACGCCATTAATTTGTACAAAAATGCTGTAAATGAGTTTTTCATATTATGGCGTTTGTGCAAACGCTGACAACGTGCTAGTGGTGGCGTTTAGTTAAACATTGTTAATTTATACAATGTGGTGGTAAGAAACTAGCGGCGGAATTTTGATAAACACTGTTAATTTGTATCAAAACTCTGGTAATTAGTTTTTCGAGTCCCAACGCTTGGGAAAATGCTGGAACGCTTAAATAGGGACCACCCACTATCGATGTTTGGTTGCGCTGGTAAATAAACATTGTTAATCGATTAGCGGCATTTATTTTAACCATTGCCGGCGCTTTTCAAACACTAGCAAATCACAGTTTTTTTGTAATTCTCAATTCTAGAGGAGGTTGTTCATAACCTAGTTATGCCTATCCTCCATCAACCCTGTTAAGTCCATGTTAATTCATTATTACAAGAAGCCATATGCAAAGAATTAACATGAAATAATGTGCATAAATTGACTGGCCTCAATTCTTAATTCTCTATCCTAAAGAGAGGACAAAGGAAGGTCAACGCTGGAGTAGTAGAATTGTGTGGACTAAGAGCTCTTTAAGTTCAGGTAAGAACTTATGCAAGACCTCAAGTGAGAGAGTACTATAATCATAAATTCGGGCTCATGTTTTTCCCAATTGGGAAATTGGGACTCTTGAGTTTTGGCAAGAAATTGAGGGGACCTTTTCTGTGGGTAGTATAGTACCTCTCTGTTCAATTTCTATCCATAGGGGAGCTCAATGTGTAGTGATGCTGGTATGTACCCTACTAGCTAGCTTGCGTGCATATCTTCAGCTAGCGACATGTTTGATTCTTTGAGGGTCGGTTCCATTACAGTAGCTTACAATCCCCGAAAATGAATCATTTTCCCTGGTCCACATTCTCCTCTTTTACACCGAGAAACTTGGCCTCATTTATCCGATTGGTATTAAGAGTCGGTCACATGAGCATTTTCTCAATCAATTTGAGACAATTTCGTTTTTTAGATGACTAGTTTGGTTATCATAGGCTTGAATCGCCATGATTCTATCCTCTCTTAACATTTAAATTAATGTTTAATAGTTTGACATGACTTGTAATCCACTGCTTGCAACTTGCTGTCTATATGCATTTCCTAGCTAATCTTAAACTTACTAAAAAGTCATTAATTAGAAGCAATTTGGTTTTGCTAAGGCAAGAAGAAATTAGTTTTTGAAGATTTTATATTCACTATATTCTCGTGTTCTTGACATTACATATTTTCCTGGAGAGTAAACAGAGGGGAATTGAAACCTTTTGACTTAGATAAGGATCAATATGTAACGTTGATCAAAATAGGTAATCATATCAAACCAGACCTTCTGATCATTTGAGTCTTGAATGAATCCAACAGATGATGAATGTTACGAGCTGCTTAGTCTGGTGATGCATGAGAGCACATAAATTTCTAAAGGCGTTTGTTCTTCGAGATTTATATTTGGATTTTTTACTTAAAAGTGGAAATAAATAAACATATGGATTGAGTGAGTTTTGCAGTATTTATTATTGTTAGTGTGAGTCTCTCAAGGAACATTAATAATCAATAAATAACGTGAACCTATTTAATATATGTATTGATCATGATCTTGTTCTTTTACTCTAATTATCCATAACTGTTGTATAGTGAGATAGCCATCAATATCATTTTTTTTTAATAAGAAGATCAATTCCCCTTCAAACGAAGATGCATCACTTTATAAAATAAGAAAAGAAAACATTAACATAATCTTATTTCATAAATCAAAGCTAACTCTCCCCACAAACATTCAAGCAAGAGCATGATAAACTTTACATGCAACTTATAACATAGCTTAAATACCATGCAATGCTTATAACATAGCTTAAATATGGTTCATATATACAACATTTATTGACTTTTAATTTAATATTATTGTAGAATTACGTGGTAAACTTTACATTATGTGTTTATCTTTCTCGCTCCAAACTCTAAAAGTTCAAATAGAAATCTTGAAATACCATGATTCAAGCTAGAAACAATCAATCATGTTTTCTTTCTTTCAAGGTCTTGTCAAATAGTATGACCTCTGAATTAACTCGATCGGTTAATATGCTAATTAATGGCCACATTTCCACTAAACTAAGACATGATCATAAGCTGGCTCCTAGCTAGTTTAGTTGCGTCTGTTTTGTGTCACTCCAACGCCTGGCATCGATCAATACCAGGAGAATGTAGTGAAAATCACCAAAAATTCATTCAGATTCAAGCTAGCTAGCTCGTCCGTAGAACAATGTTAATTAACGACATTTACGAAAATTTTAAATAGCTAGTCATCAGGTAAATTCATAAACAATAGGCCAGTAATTGCATGCAGTGGATTACAAGTCAGGTAGATCGAGAACTACTGATCATACTTTAGTTAATAAAAAACTGGGGCGCATTAATTTAAATGTTTGTGAATACTCAAGAGCTTGTTGGAAGAAGTGCATGGAATATTAAACAAGATTAGAAATCAAGACTAAGAAAGTTGACCATATAGATATATATATATATATATATGTGTGTATTAAGAAAACTACTGAATTTCGGGTCCACCCAATGACGGGCACACCGGTGGGACCCTTATCACCGGCCATCTACACAATAAAAGATGACGAATCCCGACCACGGGGTGAGTTCCTCGGCCAAGGACCTTCCTCGGCCACCTAATGGTGGGCACACCCTCGTCAGCCACCCAATGACGGGCACACCTTCCTCGGCCAACATAGGACTCTTGGCCACCAGACAAAATAAGGATGATTATCCTAACGGCTAGTAAATCAACAAAACTAGGGATTGAGATTGAGAAAAAAAATACAAAACACTGAAACAAAGAAATTTTTTGAAATATATTCACTAATTATAAAATTCAAAATTAATAAATGAAACTCACGAGCCGGGGTTAAAAAGCTGCAAAATTCAAAATTATGAAGATTTTTTCAGAAAGGAAAAATCCATATTATTGCATTACAATTAACTACGTAAATAAACAAGAATTCTAGCAATTTGTCATCTTATATAATCATTGTAATTTTTCTAAATTTTTAAAGAAAATATAGTAAATAATTCAACTTTTTCAAATATCAAAACAATAATAATATTAAAAAATAATATTCTATTCAACTTTCATCTCATCTCATCTCATCTCAACTCACTATTCTAACCATCCCTAAGCTTTTCTTGTCATATTTGCGCAGATTCACCTTCTTAAGGTAGTTCAGTGCAATCAATGTGAGATCTAGACCTGAATATCTCGTATCAGTTTGGATCATGTGCATCAAAATTTTACTTTATGTTTATCTCTGTTCGAGCTCTAAAGTTAAAATAGAAATTTTTAAATACCATAATTTATGAAACAATCAAATTTTATGTGTTTATCTCTCTCCAAACTCTATGTGTTTCTCTCTCTCCAAGCTCTAAATTTTACTCAATTTTTTCTTTTTTGTAAGTTATTGTCAAATAGTATGACGTCTGAAGTACGTAGTAAAGAGATCAGCCAAACTACAAGTTAATTATGCTAATTAATGGCCACGTTTACACTTTCCCACTAACTTAATACATCATAAGGCTCCAAGTTTCAGTCCCCTTTGCTTTCGAGTTTAGACGTTGCGTCAGCGGATTACGAGTCAGGTAGATCGAGATCAACTACTAATCATACTTTTATTAATAAAAAACTGGGACGCTTGCGCATTATTTTAAATGTTTTTGAAAACTCAAAAGCTTGTTGAAAGAAGTGCATGGATTAAACAAGATTAGAAATCAAGATTAGAGGGACGAAGCTGCTAAGATCAATTAAACCTAATTCTAAGGCCGGGATTGTCGCAGTAATATATTATTTGGAGTGGCCACGCTCATTAACATATATGAGCGTGGCCACTCCAAATCGTGCAAGTCGTCTTTGTAAAAAAAGTGGACTTTGTCTTAAAAATAATATATATCTATATGTTAAAAAAGTCATTCTTATTTTTTTTTAATGGGACTCACTTTTTTTGTGATGAGTTATTTGATATGAAAATGATTATTTACGACGACAATAGACTAATTTTGATAGAAAATAATTATTTTGGTAGGAAATAACTGCCAGAAATTAATAAGCAACTTTCTTGTAGTGCTTATTTTAATTATATTTTAATACTATAAATAAATATATAATTCATCAAAGACAAGAAATATTCTGTTAAATTGATCAATACAGTGTAGAATCCTGCATATTAATCGAACTTGCTACTTTTACTATATATATGATAGATACAATGTTGAATTACCACTTTATCGACATAATTAATAATTAAATACTTATATTATACCTTAAAAATCACCAAATTAAATCTTAAATACCTTTTAAATATTCTAAATAATCTAACCTAAGTCGTATGTTCAGGAAACGTGAAACATGACCAATTATGAATCACTTATATTTGACCATTATATATAGGTTGTAATTACCCAGAGGACGATGAACGACTTATATATGATCATTTCGCTGCGGCCAAAATGTATCCGACTAATTATTATCTGTAATGCTTTATAAGTAATGCCCGATCTAAAAACAATTATTAAATAAATTTATAAATTAATGTGGTTTAAGTTGTGATATATTAATTAATTGTAAGGTTCTTTATATATATATATATAGCAATACATCATTAGGTTTTACATCGAATCGTATCAATTTCTATATTTATTTTTATAAGATGGTTTTGTAAATACATCACTGCTCTAATTAGAAAATTATAAAAAGAAAAAAAAAAGTTTATTTATTTTTTATTACGAGTCCCCCCAAAAACAATATGGATAAATTTAATTCTTTAACATTCTGTAGAGTTTTTACTAGTTTGGAAAATTTAGTTCTCAAGCATTTTAGAAGAAAGGATTATTTTTGCAGGATACAAAATCAAAGCCTAAATAAAAATTCTGCTTATCATTTCTAAACCACATGAACCTTGTTTTTATTTTTGATTTTTTCTTCTTTAATAAGTGTGTGGTTTATTGTTGGATTTAATTATTTTATTTTTATTTAGTCAATGTGTTTAAATTAATTTATTTAAATTGTCGTTTGAAATCATTTTCATTGAATAAGTTTCGAGACCCCGAGTTGAAAGACTAGATCTCATTTCTTTCCCTTACTTTTTCTTTTGAGAAAACCTTAAAGCTGGTCTGGCTGTCTAACCCCAAATAATAGCACCCCAATAATAGCCTTCCACGTAAGTCCTTCTATTTACATATCCTACACCCATCCTATAGAAGATCAAAAACTCCACAAAAAGCTTCTGTGCACTCATTGTCTTCCACCCCTACCGGAGAGACAAACCCAAAGAAATCAAGCTTCCAAGTTCTCGTGCCCCCTTCGTCTTTCACCTTGACTAAACCCAGAGAATACCTTGCTGAGCCGAGATGGGCTCTTTCCTGCCAAGCCACAACAGTCGGAGATCGACCCCCCGAGCCACAATGGACTGATCTTGTGACTCCCAAGCATCCATCCCAAACCCAGGGTCTTGAAGTGTCTTGAAGTCGTGAACGACGGGCTAATTTCAAGAATACTACCCCATTCACTCGTTGAGTTCTTTGTTTTTTCTTTTCTTTTTTGTTCGTTTGGCATTCAACAGCTATGGAGCCCGAGAGAGCGACCTAAGGTGGAGTTGATGTTAGCAAGAAAATTGCAACGAGCTCAGCTAAGAAAATGGCGATGTGGTTTTCATAGGGTGATCACCACTCTATTTTTTTTTTCGGTATGAAAAAAATGAGATTTATGTGTTACAGTGGTGCTGGGTGCTATCGGTGGTGGTTTTAGGAAGAAATTGTGCTCTGTTTTTGCTCCTAAAAAACAGAGGTTTGTTAGGCTGTGTTTGGGCAATTTTCATGGTGATGACGGACTGATTTCAAGAATATTACCCCTTTCACTAGCTGAGTTCTTTATTTTTTTAGCGATGAAGCCCGAGAGAGCTACTTGCGATGGAGTCGACGGCGGCGAGAAAATGGCAGCTAGCTGAGCATTGTAGGTCTAAGAAAATGGCGGTGTGGTTTTCATAGGATGAACACCACTTTTTTTTTTTTTTGGTATGAAAAAAATGAGATTTGTGTGTTAAGCAGAGATGGTGGTAGTCCCGCCTGTGATTTCCACCTACAATGCGAGCTGTAGGGATAGTGGTAAGTTGGGATGGTGGTAGTCTCGCCTGTGATTCCCGCCTACAGTGTCCGATAAATAATTATGTTAGGTCATTTTTTGAAAAAATGGCGGTTTATGATTTAATGGTTACGAGGACCATTTTCTGAGAAAATAATTGGTTTATGTTTGGGCCATTTTTTGAAAAAATTGAGGAATTTATTCATGACTTGGGACAAATGGGATTTTTTATGTGCGTTCGAAAATAATCATTTTCAAATAAAATGAGGGTTTTGGGTCACATACGTGCTTCGTCCACATGTTTGTTGGATGCATTATTGTATTTTTATCTCTTGGTTTGTTTGAGTGATTACTTACTGAGATTCACATCTCATATAGTATTACTTACGTTACGATACCGTTTTATGGTATCGCAGATTTTGATGCAGATGCTGATGTTGAGCCTGAGGATTTGGCTCCGCCAGAGGAGTGATTTGGGATCACTCACTCGTGTTTGGGAATTGTTTCCCGTTTTGAATTATGTATTTTGTATTATTATGTTTTTATGGGATTTGTTTCCCTTTTGCCTATGTATTTGCTTTTTACTTTATTTTCACGGATAATTGTATAATTTTCGGTAATACTTTTATTTTGGTAGTCTCATATTTAAAATTCTGATACTTAGTTGATTTATTTAATTTATCCGTTACATTTTTGTTGTATATTTTCTGCATGTACACACACTTAGCACTTATCATTGGGATGTGTGACCCGTGTTGTCATCATCCCAAAATCACGAGTCCCGCATTTCCGTATGTCTGAATCGGGCGTCACAATGAGGTATTATTTTCAAAAAAAAAAAAAAAGAGTACAACATTGAACAACAAAATTTGCGGAGGAAAAAAATAGTCAGTTGGATTACAACTATAGGATAATATCATCAATCAGGCCAACCATAAATACGCATTTCCTTTCCGAAAGACATATTATAATTAATTTATTTATTAATTTATTATTAATTAAAAAAATCCAAAATTAAAAAGCTACCTTTCACAAAATTCCCTAAAAGCAAACATGCATTCGCTTATTTCACAAATCCAAAATTAAAAAATCCAAAATTTATTATTAATTAAAAAAATCCAAAATTAAAAATAGCTACCTTTCAAAAAATTCCCTAAAACGAAACAGACATTCGATTATTTCTCATGTCAAGAGAAAACACTAGTACTCATAGTTCTTGGGGTTATTCAAAATAAAAATAATAAAATTATAAAAAGTCCAGAAATAATACACAATGCACAATTTGGCAAAAGAGATGCTTAAGGATATCAAATTAATCTCACTTGTCTAGGGAAAATTTGAGCATATAGTGAGAGATAGATATATAGTTAAAAGTGATGAGTCTTCTAGAATTAAAAAACCTTTTCGTTTTAAGGCTATGTGGGTGGGGGAACAGGCCTGTGAAAACATCATTAGGGATGTTTGGGATGGCTGCTCTAATCCCTCTACCTTGGTAGAAGTTGAGGAATTAATTCATGACACTAGTAAACAGCTGGGTAATTGGAATAGAAACGGTTTTGGAAATGTTCAAAGAAGGTTGAATGACGCTCAGACTAGATTACAGAAGTTGAATGAGGAAGATCCTGCTGTAGTCAATAGAGATGCATTAAATTTGGCTAGAGAGGAGGTTCAGGTTTGGTTGGAAAGAAATGAAGTAATGTGGCGACAACGATCAAAGGTTTTGTGGCTTAAACAGGGGGACAATAATACTTGGTATTTTCACATGAAAACCTCTCAAAGGTGGAAGAAAAAAAGGATTGTGAAGATTCAGGATGAGAGTGGCCAATGGCAGGAAGGGGCTGAGAGAGATAGGGTCATTCTGAATTATTTTCAGAGCCTATTCACCGGTTCCAATCCAAATGGTCCCTTGGATTTTTTGAATCCTTTGACTAGCAAAGTCTCAGATTAGATGAATTTGGAGTTAATTAAATATTTTCATGCTGATGAGGTGAAGGTAGCATTACAGCAGATGAATCCAACAAAGGCACCTGGCCCGGATGGGATGTCACCAGCCTTTTTTCATAAATATTGGCATTTGGTTGGTGATTCAATTACAATAGCAGTTCTTCAAGCTCTAAATTCTGGTGTTTTCCCTAACTCTCTAAATCATATACATATTACACTCATTCCCAAAAAGAAATGTCCCATTCTAGTAACTGATTATAGGCCGATAAGTTCGTGTAATGTCATTTACAAGCTTATAGCTAAGGTTCTCTCTAATAGGTTGAAAACAGTTTTACCAAATGTTATTAGTGAGAGTCAGAGTGCTTTTGTCCCAGGGCGTCTTATTTCAGATAATGTATTAATTGAACATGAATTAGTACATTATCTTAAACAAAAAAGGAAAGGAAAAAAGGGTTTCATGTCTTTAAAGTTAGATATGAGTAAGGCTTATGATAGAGTTGAGTGGGGGTTCATTCAATCTGTTATGGAGGTGATGGGTTTCCATCAGAATTTTATTGCCATGATTATTATCTGTGTTAGGTCAGTGTCCTTTTTTGTTTTAATAAATGGTGAGGCTAAGCGTCCAATTGTACCTTCGAGGGGTCTAAGGCGAGGGGTCTAAGGCAAGGGGATTCACTGTCCTCTTACCTGTTTCTTCTTTGTACTGAAAGTTTGATCTCTCTTTTGAGAGTTGCTGGTTTGAGGAAGGACATTTCTGGTCTGAAAATCCACAGAGGGGCTCCCAATGTTAATCATTTACTTTTTGCGGATGATAGTATTATCTTCTGTAGAGCTGAGGTGGAGGAGAATAAGAGAGTCCAAGATCTGTTGGCCAAGTATGAAGCAGTATCGGGCAGAAAATTAACAAGGAAAAGATAGCGATGGTGTTTAGTGGTAATGTGAGTGCTAAAACAAGGGCTGAGATAAAAAATCTGTGGCGTAATGGTAAGATCCAGCAATATGAGAAATATTTGGGGCTACCACTTGTAATTGGCAAATCTAAGATTAGGGTTTTTCAGTCTATCAAACAAAGGGTGTGGTCCAAACTCCAATCTTAGAAGGAAAAGTTATTGTCACAAGGTGGTAAGGAGGTATTAATAAAAGTTGTTGCTCTTTCGATCCACACGTATACCATGAGTTGTTTCCTACTTCCTTCTAGTTTTTGTAAGGAGTTGAAAAGTATGATCTCAAGATTTTGGTGGGGTCAAAAGGGTAATGAAAGGAAGATACATTGGGTTAGTTGGGGGAAGATGTGCCAAAGAAAGTCTCTTGGGCGGATGGGTTTCAAGGATCTTAGAAGTTTCTATCTAGCTTTACTAGCTAAACAAGGATGGAGGCTGTCTCAAGATGTAAATTCCTTAATGCACAAGCTGTTCAAGGTTAAATATTTTCCTAATACTAGTTTTTTGCAAGTTGGTTTGGGCACAAACCTTTCGTATACTTGGAGAGGCATTTGGGAGGCTCGGAAATGGTTAATGGCTTGGTGTAAATGGCGTATTGGAGATGGTAGGGCAGTCAATATTTGGCATGATCAGTGGATACCAGGCCACAAGTCTCTACTGGCTGAAGGGGCTGTTATAAGGGTAGACTCAAGACTTTATACGGTTGATTCCCTTTTTGTGGAGCACGAGAAGGTGTGGGATATTAACAAGCTAAGATCTTTCTTCAATCCAAATATTGTGACGGACATCCTTAAGGTGATTTTGTGCCCAACGGAAATGGTTGATAGAATTGTTTGGCCTCATGAGAGGAATGGAAAATTTAGTGTTCGAAGCTGTTATAGGTTCATTATTGCTCAGATTGGTTCCCAAGTGGCAGAGGCATCAAATGTACAAACCCAACACATCCTTTGGAAACACTTATGGAAGATGAAAGCTCCTAATAAAGTAAAAAATTTTGCTTGGCGTGCCTGTAAAGAGGGTTTACCCACTGGTCAGCAGCTTGTAAAGAAGTATGTTTTATTTGATGGCACTTGTAGTCTATGTCTTAATGAAATTGAAACTCTTGCACATGCTGTGATAAATTGTAATGCTATTCATGAATTGTGGGCATTGTATTTACCTGCTGTCTCTCATGGTAATAACATGCCAATTATGAATGTGGCACTGCAGTTTTGTGACAGGAAATTATATGATCAGTTGGCTATTTTCTTTTCTCTGATGTGGAGTTTCTGATATCGACGAAATAAGTATGTGCATGAGAAAGTAAAGCTCTCTCCAAAGCAGGTAGCCAACAATGCATTATCTACTCTGCACAGTTTTTAAAAGGTAAAACAGAAAACAAGGACTCAACTGAAGCACCATTACAGATGGCAACATCTCATGGAAGATTGGTTGAAATTAAATGTAGATGGGATAGTTTTTGCTGAACTGGGAAAATCTGGTATTGGAGCTATTTTAAGGGATGCGGCAGGGACTGTTCTTATGGCAGCAAGTAAATCTGAATGTGAAGTGGATGAAACAGAAGCTATTTAACTACTAGCCATTTTTCAAGGTATGCAATTATGTGTTACAATGGGTATTTCAAAGCTTGTGGTGGAAAGTGATAGTTTGATTATTGTTGATGCCTTGAAGGATGACAATATGAGTAATTCTATGCTTGGTATGCTGTATCAGGAGATTCAGAAGTTATCATCTTATTTGGTTTTTGTAGCTTCTCACATGTATACAAAAAGGGTAATATGGTTGCTCCTAAGTTGGCTAGGAATGCTATCATGGTTGATAGTATTAGTTTATGGTGGGATTGTATTCCAGACTGTATTTCTCAAGCCTTGTGGTTTGATAATTGTCTATAATCGTTTTTCCATTTGATTAATGAAATTATCATTCCTATCAAAAAAAAGAAAAAAGATATATAGTTAAAAGCGTGCATGACTCCACAAGCTTATGCCTACGAGTAGGGCTGAGCTCCGACTCCGACGGAGTCGGAGCGAAAACTTTACTCCGAACAGAATCGGAGTCAGACTCTGATTGGAGCTCTGAACGGAGTTCGGAGTTCCGATCTCCGATCGGAGCTCCGACTATTTATTGGGCAAAATTTATGCCATTTTTCATCTTTTGGGCTCACTATTGCCCAAGTCCGAATCTGTAAAAAAAAAAAAAAAAAGGAAAAGATAAAAAAAATTTATAAATCCAATAGTTTAAAAACTAAATAACTTATAGTTATTTAGCCACCAATATTTGAATAAACATGTAGGATAAAACTTATATATATATTAATTACCAAATTGTAGCCACCAACATTCCATATATATGTGTGTGTGTGTGTAGCAAACTACTAAAAAACACGTTTCTTTCACCCCTGGCCTTGAAAATCATTTTAATTAAGTACAATGCATTTCAACAAAAAAAAACAAAACAAAAATGAAAATGAAGTATGGCATGCAAGGCACCTAGAAATTTCATGGTGGCGTACGTGGCCCATGTTTTGACTCTTTATATTGCTTTCTATGAGATTTATGCAAGTTGACCCATACATTATACATACACACACGGATATATGTAAATAATCTGTGTATGTTTATATTTGTTTGTGTATGTGTGCGTATATATATAAAAGAGTTGATCTAATAGTACTAATTAATGGACAACGTTGCATTAATACATTGTGACGAAAGTAGGATATATAATAATGTAATATATAACATGGCTCATATATTTAACACCTAAATTTAAGACAATTGCAATTTCATGCTTAATTAGAGTTTAACAACAATAATGTTATGGTTAAAGATGTAAAGAAAATTGGAAAGCAGTACTATTTACCATTGTAATTTTAACCATAATCGATCCCCTTATTATTATATATCTTTCTATGTGCATGGCATCATATGATAGGTTAAAATTTTAAAACAATAGTACTGTTTTGTTTTAGTTTTTGAAATGACTTTAATTACCAAAAAATAAAACTAAAAATAGTAATTATATAAATAAATAAATAATTAGCTAGCTTGGTTTAATTTCCTATATAGCATGGTTTATTATTCATCACATCATGCAGCTCGATCTAGCGATCTTTCGATTACCAATAATTTTCCCCAACCAGTAATGATGCTTCAATAATCACACATGAGGTGGATCATGTACGTGGAGACCGAATACCAACTCATGATCATCATGAGGAATATTGCCCGAATCCCCAATACCCAAACTCAACTCATCTATACGTTTTCATACTTATTCCTTCATTGAACATGGATCATGATCAATTGATCATGACCTTATTCTCCACGTACGCTTGCTTCGAGAGAAAAAAAATCATATTAGCTAACATTCTTAACATTTCAAACTCCGATCGAAGCTCCGACTATTTATTGGGCAAAATTTATGCCCTTTTTCATCTTTTGGGCTCACTATTGCCCAAGTCTAAATCTGTAAAAAAGAAAAAAAATAATGAAAAGATCAAAAAAAATTTATAAATCCAATAGTTTAAAAACTAAATAACTTATAAGTTATTTAGTAGCCATAAGTTATAACAGTTTCATACAGTGACACAGTGTCATTTATAACAACAGTCTAAAATCTGAATCTGTAAAAAAAAATATTGAAAAGAAAAAAACTAAATAATCATAAGTTATAACAGTCCCTTACAATCCCATTTAATAAAGATAACTACATAAATATTAAACAAGAATTTCACACAAATCTCAATGGTCCGTTGGTGATTGGTCATGCCTGAAATGAAAATAGAAAGTTGTAAGCAATAAATGAAAAAAACTGATAATAACAAATTGAACATGGTAAAAGTAGAATTTGATTCTCCATTTGATTCTTACCAAGAAAGGGGGTTTCTCCAAGAAATGGGGTTCTCCATCCCAACTCTCAAGGGGCATCCATCTCAAACTCTCAAATTCTCAATCATCGGCAATTATGTTAGGGTTCACAATTAGGTCTATAAAATCATAAAAAGTAGAAGTTAGAAATATTAAAATTAATTAAATGAAAATTTAAAAGCATATAAACTTATAAAGTTACCCAATTCAAGCCTATAGCTATCGGCATCAACGCCAACAGTATCTAGTCCAATGGGTGTTTCACTAATCCAATTCTATGTGCAAACAAGGGCCTTCATGGTTGACGGTGACAATGAACTCCGATAAGCATCCAACACACGACCTCTAGTGCTAAATACCGACTCTGAGGCAACCGTAGTAATAGGAATGGCTAGCACATCTCGAGCTATACAGGAAAGGACTGGATACTTGGTGGAATTAACCTTCCACCAAGTTAGCAACTGAAATACGTCACTAGGTGCCTCGACAGCTTCCATAAAATATCGTCCAACCTAAGATGTACATTGCATAATATTCCTCGTTGCAATGAGTTGATGATACTATTGCATAATACAATGGCGTGTAAGCCCAAGTCTGGATGGGTCAGTATCATCGAAGGAAACTGTCGATCCCGTTGGCCTCTAATGTGAGGAGCTACCAACTGCGGATGATGGTTGACAACTATTGTTGTAGTGATGATATAAGTCATCAATATCACTTTTAAGCATTGTAATAAACTCTGCAGCCTTCACTGCCCCGAGGATGAAATTTACCCAAAATTCTAGAATGGCCAACTTATATCGGGGGTCAAGGATCACAGCCACAAATAGTAATCTATTTATCTTCTTAATATTTCTCCAATATTTATCATATTTGGTCTTCATCCTCGTAGCCATAGCAGATAACAATCCCCTAGAATCAGTACAACTATTTTCCAAGTGGAAGTGAAGCTCTGAGAGCTCGATGAAGTACAAGTTTGCAGTCGTATATTTGGATCCAGATATCCGCATGGTTATCTCATAAAAAACTTGCAAAAATTGAATAAAGTACCTCACACTAATCCAATCATGTGCATCTGGTGCACTGAGCCTCTATCCTGCTGACTCCAACAAAGCATATCTCAGGCCCCCATCCTTGACCTCCATTCGCTCAAACGCTCTTTGGTACTTCTGTGCCACATCCAACATCATGTATGTAGAGTTCCATCAAGTTTGAACGTCCAAGCACAACATACTAGAGCATTCAATCTAAAGATCTTTTGCTATTGCCTTAAACTTGGCAAGCCTTTAGGGGGAACCCCTCACATATCGCACAATGTTGTGGACTCGGGTAATGGAAACATCAACCTCTTTTAACCTCTCAACAATTATGAGGTTGATGATATGAGCACAGCACCGAACATGAATAAAGCATGGTCCCGAATGACATCATCATTCACTGTCGTGTTCCGCTTAAACCAATCAATTGCTGTTTCATTGGCACTAGCATTGTCAACTGTAATACACATCACTTTTCAAATCCCCCACTCCTTTAGACAATCATCTATCTTCGCCCCAATAGATGCACCTTTATGATCCACAATTTCTTTGAAACCAATAATTCTTTTATGCAAATTCTACTCATTGTCAATGTAGTGTGCTGTGATACACAAGTAGCAGATGTTCTGTACGGACGTCCATGTGTCAGTCGTAAATGACACTCTTTGACCAATGGTAACAAACATCTTCCTCATCTCCGCCTTTTCCTTCGCATGCCTTTTTATATAATCTCACATCATCGTATACTGTGATGGAATGGGAAAGTGTGGCTCAACAAAGTTTAGAAACTTTCGGAAGCCTCTTTTTTCGACTGTGGTAAAGGGCATCTCATCAATAATTATCATCTCTGCAAGCATATCCCTCAGTATCTTCTCACTGTATTGAGGAATGACCAGTTTCTTAGCATGTGTACCATCAGTGGCCGTAGAAGTTTCATAACTGAGGTTGGTCTGATCAGTGGCCGCCAATCCCTTCGCGATCTTATATCGTTGACAACCTTGAAGATGTGCTATCACCACACTGGTGCCTTGCTTCTTCAAATGATATTTACAAAGTTGACCACAATAGTGGCATCTTGCTTGCGAGTTTGCAATTTCACCAGGAATTTTGGTGAAATGCTCCCATGTCCACGACCTTTTTTTAGAAGCCCATTATGGTTGATCATGCTCAATGGGCATCTCTTCCTCTTTGTTGAACATATCCTCATCCTCACCCTCTATATCCATTGGAAGTGGGAGTCGACTACTCGCACAAGATGTGGTTGCTCTAGATGTAGTTACTCTAGATGTAGCTCCTCTAGATGTGGCTGCCCTAGATGTGGCTCTAGGAGTGGAAGTACCCACCGGTGTAGGAGTTGTAGCATTGGCATCCGCCACATCTCCTTGTGGACGATCGTCTCCACTAGGTCTATGATCCATATCACAATCAAAGAAGCTGCAAAAATAAATTATAACCAAGAAATTAGTTTAAAAAATAACAAGGCTATATTAGTTTAAAAAATTAGCTTGTAACCAAAATTCAAATATCGATGCTTTTTGACAAGGTTTGTTATTATCTCAGCATTTTCCATTTGAATCGCAAAATCAAAAGTCACAGAGCTCAAAACAAGGTTTGTTATTATCACTAAAATAGTCTAGGTATAAAGTTTGTAATCCCGCTCGAGCAGACTGTCGAGCGGGTGTCGAGCGGAGCTCTCGAATTCGACTGGTTACATAGTCGCTTGAGCGGACTGTCGAGCAAAAGTCGAGCGGAGCTCTTGGGTTCATATTAGCTTGAGTGGACTGTTGAGTGGGTGTCGAGTGGAGCTCTAGGGTTCATATTCGCTCGAGCGTAGTCGAGCAAAGGGTCGAGGGAACATGGCTCGAGCCACAGTCAAGCCAAACCTCAAAAATGACATTTTTGAGATGAAATCAAGCCAAACCTCAAAAATGACATTTTTGAGATGAAATCAAGCCAAACTCAACAAGTACAATTCAAATTCATCAGAATAACCACCTTTATGATCCGAAAATAACTAAATCTAGGTAATCCAAAAATAAACATAAAATTAAATCGAGTTTAGGTCTCGGAATCGGAAACATACCAAAGCTCAAATGCTACGGAGACTGGCCTGAGAACGAGACGGCGAGACTACGAACTACGAACTACGGAGGCGCAACGAGGAACGACGGTGAGGGAACAAGGCGGCGAGATCAACAATCATTGGTTCAGACTTCGGAGAACTGGAGAAGAGAAGAAGAAGGAAGAAGGAGGGTCCTGCGTTTTGGACCCCCCGTGAGATTTAATGTGGAACGGCGCCGTTTAGCGATTTTTTAAAAAAAAAAAAATCAAATGTAAAACGACGTCATTTAACATCTGGTTTTTTTTTTTTTAAAAAAAAAATCGGAGTCGGAGTTCGGAACTCCAGTTCACTCTAAACTCTAATTCCAACTCCGACGTCTTTTTCAGAACTACTCTGACTCCAACTCTAAATTTCGATTACTCCGACTCTGTCAGTGTCGGAATCGGAATGAAAGTTGGACAGAGTCAAAAATTTTGAAATTTTGCACAGCCCTACCTACGAGTAGTACTACGTCATACGGCTTCAAAATTCTAATCCACTGATTTGCTTTTTGAGTGTGTTTCGGAGTCAATGGAATCAATCACCACGGGCGCACATCACATGCGTACAACGTTTAAAAGCGTGCATGACTCCACTAGCAAATGACTACAAGTACTATGTACGTCATACGGCTCTAAAATTCTATTCCACTAATAAGTACAAGTGGGTTGGTGCAGCAACTTGTGTACCTATTATTAGTTTAGTATTTTATTAAATCTTATTTTTTAATAAAAATAAAAATAAAAAATAATTGAAGAAAAAGAAGACAAGAAAGGTCATCTTCTTCCTTTTTTCTTCTGCTCGACTTTTGCAGGTCTCTGTATATCAAACTGTACATATTCCATAAAACTACCACATGTTTTTTTTACGGAGTTCCATTTGTACACTTCATTTGCAAATTACTTGAGACAGAAAATCGCAAGCATTCAATTAGAGAGGCAAAAGGGAGGCGGGTGTATTTCTTTTGTTTTATGGGTTTTACGGGAGTTGAACTGCTGCAATGGATGGAATTTTCTGTCGAAATTTTTGTGTAATAGACACTCAAACAGTCATCACCCCTACTGCTGGTCCTGTTATACGAATTTTGACTATCGGCTCCTCGATTGCCACAAGTTCAAGCCACCCACCACCTGCTCCAAGATAAAGCCTTATATCTTGGAGTACCTTCTCAATATTTTCCTCATTCAGCCAGTTTCTTCACCAACTATGGGTT
>QEOT01005902.1:17185-29640 GCA_003123785.1 Pterocarya stenoptera
CCGATGTTGTCACACCAAATAGTTGGAGTGGAAGATAAGAGCACACCGAGTTCCTTCATAAGCATCCGTATCCAGTAGAGTTCAGCAGTTACAATGGCCAAACTGTGGTATTCAACTTTTGTGCTACTCTTGGAAACAATTGGTTGTTTCTTGGCTGTCCATGTGATCAGATTTTGCCCAAGAAATATCCCATACCTGGTGGTGCTATGACGATCATCTGGATTGCCAGCCCAATCAGAATCACAGTAAGCTTGTAAGTTTATATCACTGGGAGAAAAATAGAGGCCATAGTCAATACTACCCTTAAGGTAGCGAAGCACTCTTTTTACTGCTGTCCAGTGGGGCTCTCTTGGATTGCGTATAAATTGGCACAATTGATTAACTGCATATGCAATGTTGGGGCGTGAGATGGTGCAGTATTGAAGAGCCCCAACGACACGGCGATATTCGGTTGGGTCAGACAGGAGCTCACCTTCAGTGGAAGAGAGTTTCGGGCCAGAGACTGTTGGATAGTTGAGAGGCTTAGGACCCACCATGTTGGTGCTGTGTAGTAGATCAGTGACATAACGAGTTTGACGTAGGTGTAGCCCATGTGAATCTCGGCTAGCCTAATCACCTAAGAAAAAACTCAACTCACCCAGATCTTTAATATTAAGTCCTTAAGCGATAAAATAAAGGAATTAATAGCATCCTGGCTGGAACCAGTGACTAGGATGTCATCAACGTAAACCAGCACATATAGTTTTACTAAATCAGTATCATAGATGAAAAGTGAGTAATCAGCAGTAGACTCAATAAAACCATACTCCAACAGAGATTGAGATAGACGGCGAAACCAAGCACGGGGTGCTTATTTAGTAGGTTTTCTATGAGGCAATGATCATCACTTTCTTTTGATGATCTTTGACATGTTGGCATTAAGAATGGACTTCTTCTTACTCATTGACACTCAACTGATTGAGCATGATAAAGACCGCACTAATTAAAATACACAAATGAGATAGATAAGGAACCTTATCTTGATGATATGCAACCAAACAAGATTGCCAACTTTTCTATTAACTTGTTTGACATTTTAGTCATATATTTATTATATGAATCATTTGCATTTGTGTCTTGTTGTGTATTTCAACACCAATAGTCACGTATCAGACTTTGACATGTCATGTTGTCGGAGGCGGACACTAAAATAAGAGCACATTGTTTCAAAAAAAATAAAATAAAATAAAATAAAATAAAATACCAGCAGACAACCTCCTATATTTCACCGAAAGTTTAGGATTGTTTCAGTCACTCAACTAAATATGAAAATTTTTTAATGCAGTCAGGTTAGTGTGCAGTTGCCGTAGCTTGTAGTTAAATGAAATGGTTCATTTAGAAAGAAAGATGTTTGGCACATAATAAAGATCCGTTTGGAAATAAAAATGATTTTTATTTTATCTTATCTCATTTCATCTCACCATTATAATTTTTTAAAATTTCTACACAAATTATAAGGAAAAATTTAATTTTTTTCAAATTTCAAAACAATAATAATATTAAAAAATAATATTATAATAATAATTTATTTAATTTTTAACTTTTATCTAAAATTATTTTATATTATCTTATTGATGATAATTTGTACGGAATTGAAAAGATGAAACACTTTTTTTTTTTGTTTTTTTTAAGTTATCATTTGTTATCATGAGAGTAGAGAATCAAATTTTTTTCTTGTCTTTTTTATTTTATTTTTTTAAGGAAATTGCTTCTTCGACATAAGGTGGTTATTTTTTTTAATTTTATATTTTTTACTTAATTGTTAACTAATTATTTTAAAATAATTTTTAATTTTTAATTTTTTGTTAACAAATACTTAATAAATTTTAAAAAATATTTGAAAAATAATAAAAAAAGAGACAAATTTATTTACCCTGTTGTTTCGGTGGAGTCTCTCTGAGCGCAGCACCGTCCTTTTTTCGATTATTGAAACTGACGACAGCGCACCACATATTAGTGCACCCTGCCTCCTCAATCTCGACTGTACGCAGCGAGACTCACGAAATATTTGCCCTCATTTTGAGACCAAGAAAATATATATTAAATACAAAAATCTCACTTTACTCTCCTTTCAGACTCTGCCAACTTCCCGAGGGCTCTGGATAAAAAACCAGTGAGAGAGAGAGAGTAGAGAGAGAACAGAACTCAGAGAGGAGAGAGAGAGGTCACAAACTCCGTCACCGGCTCTTTCTATCTCTCTGCAACTCTAAAAATATCGGAATCCTGAACCAGTTGTGTTGTGGTGTGGGGGGCCTTCACGGGCTCCAGCCTATTTTCCAGTCTCTTTCGTCCGCTCACCAGCTTCTCTTCAATCCAGCGGCTCATTTCGGGCCACGTCACCGCCCCTCTTACAGCCCGATCTTGATTCGGGTTGTGTTTTGGCTACCTCTCACTTAACCATTCGCCACAATGATATAATGTGTGTGCGTGTGAGAGGGAAGAACTAAAGCTTGTGCTTTAGTGCTAGGCTTTTTGAGAGAGAGCGAGAGAGACAGAGATGGATCGGTCGGCGATCACGGTGGGGCCGAGCATGGACATGCCGATCATGCACAATAGCGATCGGTACGAACTGGTGAAAGATATTGGGTCTGGGAATTTCGGGGTGGCCAGGCTGATGAGGGACAAGCAGAGCGAGGAGCTGGTCGCCGTGAAGTACATCGAGAGAGGTGAGAAGGTTAGTGCCTGAAATCAACTCTTTTTCTTCTTTTCGTTTGCTTGTGTTTAAATTCGAGCTCAATTTAAGTTTTTTTTTTAATGGCAGATTTGAGGATTTGACTGTTTTATTTTTTAAAAAAAGGAACTGTTATCTGTGGAGTTTGGTCCTTGGGCATTAATGGGTTTTCCCTATAATGCTTATTACTTGGCCTTTGGTTGGTAGTGTTTGATTTGAACTCAATTCCATAGTTCTCGTGGTAATTGAGTGGATTATCGGGCTTTTGGGGCTTGAGGATCAATGAGATTTCTTTATTTTGTTTACTTCGATGTGTCCGTGTTTATGTTGTAAAGGAATTGAGTGCTTTATTGGGGTTTTGGTCCTTGAGCGTATAGTACCCTGCTCATTACTTGGTATATATATTTTGTTTCTGGGTAGTTAAAATTGAGTTATATTTCTTTTTCTTTTTCATATGGGAATAGTGTGCATATTATTGGATTCTTCATGCTTTAAGACTGGCAGCTTTGATTTTATGGCCTATTGATTGATTCCCTTTGACATTATTTGGATTTGGCTTCAGTTGCATTCTAGTAGATCGACTGTTTTATCAAATTGTTGGCTTTTGAGGATTAATGGGTTTCTCAATTAGTGGTGTGTGTCTGTGATGTTGGTGTACCAGACTGTGGGGCGTTTTTGGAGGATTAGTGGGTTCCTAAATATGTGTGTGTGCTTGTTCCGAGAGTGTATCTACTGGATGGAATAAGTTCTATAACATAGTGTTGCTTGTCTAATATCTGAATTGTAGAGCGTTCACTCCTATGACACAGAAGTAATTTAAAGATTTCAGGAAATTATTTTTGAGTTTCAACTTTTACAAACCTACGTGGACTGTCTTGTTCATGTTGTCTGCTATTCCGCTCTGTATAGTTCACTGGGGGAAAGGGCTGTGTCCAAATTATTAAGATCTGAATGCCTTAAAGCAGATCTTATTTAGTTATATAAATGAATTAGAATTTCATTTGATGAGCCTTAACTGCCCTGCATTTATACTCTTCTATAAAACAGTTGAAAATTTAAACCATCTTATTCGATCACAAATTTTTATTCAAGTAGTGATAAACTTGTAAAACTAATATTATTTATAATGCAAACAGTAGGACATGCTATGTAATTGTTCAAGATCTCATTGTATATATTTTCATGGCAATTGAAGCCCTATTTCTATACTTTTGTTGGATTGTGGTGGCTGAAACTGTCGTACAGTCCCCTTTTATATAGGCTACAAACCATGTCTGAATATGCTTTTGCAAATATAGCGTTGTGTTGTGCTTAAAGTCTTGGAACTTCTTTGGATTTCTGTTCGTTATTGTATTTTACCCGCCTTTTGTATTGTGTTAACAGATAGATGAGAATGTACAAAGGGAAATTATAAACCACAGATCATTGAGGCATCCCAATATTGTCAGATTCAAAGAGGTTTCTTCAATCCCAATATCTTATCATATTTTCTTCCCTAGAGACTATTCTGAAATTCATTAACATTAAGATGTGACTATAGGTCATATTAACACCAACTCATCTAGCTATCGTGATGGAATATGCATCTGGAGGAGAGCTCTTTGAACGGATCTGCAATGCTGGGCGGTTCAGTGAGGGCGAGGTTCTTATCCACTGCATTGATTTTGTTTATGACGGTAACCCTGTACCCATTGTTTATTGTTTTCTTGTCTTGTGTTGTAGGCACGCTTCTTCTTCCAGCAACTTATATCAGGAGTTAGCTACTGTCACGCAATGGTACATGAATTAAGTTTGATAATATATATCTTAAGAAGATACCACTATATGTCTCCGCTTGATTTCTCTCTATATCTCTTATGAAGCAAGTATGCCACCGTGACTTGAAATTAGAGAACACATTATTGGATGGAAGTCCTGCTCCTCGCCTAAAGATTTGTGATTTTGGGTACTCCAAGGTATGTTTTCTTGTTTTCGGCTTTTTGCCTATTATTTTGTACAACTCTGTTGCCTTTTTGAAAGCTCTGGCCTTTGCGCTTGAAACGTGACATACTTCCGAACTTCATCATAGGCTTGTAATTTGATTGTTTACACATGTATTGATGGACATCTCTTGTGGTATTTTCCTGACAGTGAGTAGTGAATATAACTAAAATATATTTGCCTCTTCTTTAACAGTATGTTGGTTCAGTAATGTGGCAATTTGTTGGTTTTATCTATGGTATCTTTGTCTTTGTTTGTTCCATTATTTATTGTCAATATCTTCATATTTAGACTCGTCTTTTTTCCCCAGTCCTCGGTGCTGCACTCACAACCAAAATCAACTGTTGGCACTCCTGCATATATTGCTCCTGAAGTGTTACTCAAGAAAGAATATGATGGCAAGGTAATTTTACTACTTATGGATATGATCAGTCAAAAGACAATGTGGAAATCAATTCTATCCAACTATATTGTATTGTTTATCAGGTATTTTAATTGTTATTATCATATTAGCTTATGGCTTTAATTATATAAAACAAATTAGCTTATGGCTTTAAGTTGGTTTCTGCCTTTCTGGAACCCTATATATTGGCATGATTCTACAATTATAGCATAAGGTTCACCTGTTTGTATCCGAGTTTTCACCATTAATAAAGTCAAAGTTTTGAGCTACTGGACCACTTTTTTTAATTAGATATTTTCTTCTTAACATTCACCAAATGTATTTTTGGTGATTCTAATATTTTATATTCTTAACTTAATAAGAGTAGGCCATTGCCAAGTCCAAATTATGACTAAAACTTGAGTTTTTGGCTATAGCCAAAACCTTTGGAGAGGTGAATCCACATTGGAATAGCCATCTTAAAGTCAAAATAATAATATAATATTATATATTTTAATAATATTTATTTTATTTTATTTTATTTTTATATTTTGCAAATGCACTCCATATATTAATTAATAATTTAATTTTTACTTAAAATTATTGTTTCCCAACTATTTTCCTCAATATATATAACCACCCAATCTTCACATATTTAATCATTGCCATCAGAACCATAAAACAATATGATTGAACCATATATTTAACCACTACTGAACCATGTGTTCAAAACACAAAACACAACTCCGAAAAAATAATTGCAGTTTCTACCAACACAGTTTCTACCATATTGTTGCAGTTTCTACCAACACTGCTCCAAAAAAATAATTGCAGTGTCTACCATATATTTAACCACCACTGCACAGCATTATCCAACACAAATCCAACACAATTGGCCCCAGCCACTAAACACAAACAGCTGACACTTTAGTTGCTACCCAGCCACATGTTTCTCCAGCCCACATGGGGCTGGGCAGCTACTTAAAAAAAAAAAAGAAAATTGATCTACCAAAACAGCCAGTTGCACACCTCCATAAGGTGTCGATGGAGATGTAGATGTACCTTTGGAATGGGACTTCAATGTTTATCTGTTTTAACAAAGCCTGCAACCAAAGCCCTAGGAAGTGCTGCAACCCATTCATCTCTATTAAGATTTGAAGGAATATTGCCTAACACATTATTGAGGAGATTCTCCTTAGAGTATATAGCAGCAGCAGTTCCATTATGTACATCAAATAGCTGCAAAACATGGTTTAGTAAGAGCAGCCTACAAAATATGAAGGGGACTGTAAAAGATCAAATACTACAATATAACATAGATGAAATGTAGGCACCAGTAGTCCAATGGTTTTCAAGCTCATAGATAACTAATATAGTAGTAAAAAGGCACAAATATACCAAAACTGAACAAAAAACCACAAATCAGCATAAACAAAAATGGAGAAAATATAAGCAAAATCACGTCAAATTAACTGATGACTACATAGCCAAAAGGCAAGCCTTTATATTCCTTATCTGGCTTAAAATATTGTGAAGACCAAGTCAATCTTTTGCCAAAAAGGGAAGACCTGTATACAGAAAATCATTCATGTCTAGCTAAGAGCCAACTCGAGATCAACCTAACCTTGACTTTCCCAAGGAATTCCCCATCATTAAACACCTGCATATTCTGATTCCTTTCAGCTATCAACTAGCATATGAACGGTTTAGATCTAGACATGCATGTATGGAATGTAGCACTAAGCAATTAAGGTCAATGATAGACACGGCAGAAATAACATTATTTTCCATGTTTCCGAGCAACCATTTTCAATGTATAAGTTTTGGGCCTCTAATATTAAGTTTCTGCCAATTCATCAACCTTAATTCCATTCAAACTGCTAAAAGATTATGAATTGACATCTTATACAATCAACCCATATCTCAAAAATAGTCGCCACGAATAACAAGAAACTCTAAAGTCAAAGAATGTTCTGAACGCAAGCACCAATCAATCAACATATCAAACCAGGGCAAGAAATTTTGATGCAATCCCGCACAATGTAATATTCAAACAAAAAAACCATACCCTGAAAACGGAGTAAGTAGAGATCCCATCTCCAACCACACTTTGGCATTCCGTAAGGTAAAATCCTCCCCTTTCTTGCTCTGGCTGGCCTGACCATGGACCATTTCGGGCCTCTCAATCCTCTCGTTCTCCAATTCACACTTGAGCAGCACCGAAAGCGGGACTGTGTGATGCTCACTCCTCATTGACATTGTTCTCGCCACAAGAAATCCCAATATAGGCTCTCGCCAAAGAATCTACCCACCCACCAACCTCTAATCCTCCCTGTGCTCTCAGCAAAGCCTTGAAACAATCAACCAATTCTCAAGAATCAGACACTTCATAAATAAGTTCCCAAAATTTCCAACTTTGACTGGAAAATCATAGATTTTGAAAGCTTCACAGCGATCACTGAGACAAAAGAGTTAAGATCTTCAAATAAAATGGATACACATAGAAAGGAGAAATAATATTACAATCAAGAATTTATTACATAGAAAAATAAACCGTAATTCTCCATAACGGAGTAACTCATCGTAAACTGATCAGAAACGTATATGAGAAAATAATGTCGTAAAACCATGTCAATGTAGATGATAACAAATCCACAGAAAGCTTTAAAAAGGCAAGATTTCACAAATTCTGATGGATACAATCACAAGATCGAGAAACAAAAATGAATTGAAAAAGGGATATATTTACGGAATTGAATGGAAGCTGACGGTGGCTACGAGCGGCAAAGGGAACGAGATGATAGCAATCGGAACAGGTGCTGCGACCAAGGAACATGGATCCCGGCGAACTGCAAAAATTCCATCGTCGAAGAAAAAACAAGAGTATCCAAAATTAAAAAAATAGAACAAGAAGAAAAGTGCAAATTCATACCCATTTCACAAATTCATACCCATTTCATACTCAAAATACTCAAGACAAAGCAACGTATTTACCCAAACCGAGAGAGAATGCTGCTGAATTTTCTTGAGCCTAGCTGAGAGAGAGGAAATCGCACAACCGTGAGAAGAGGGTTAGAAGAGCGAGGGTAGCCTGAAACAGAAGGAAGAGAAATATGAGGGAAAGAGAGAGGGGTAGTTGGACGGAAAGAATAAAATATTGCTCTGGTCCTTCTACAGTATATCGCCAAAGATGACTAGGGAGAGTAATTTACTGTAGCTCAAAGTCAAGAAGATATCCCTTTGGCTAGTCCAATGCAGGAGTTTTAACTCAAAAAATGGTAAAATTTAGATTTCTCTTGCATTTGGCTAGGTCAATGCTAGTGCTCTTATTTTGGATCCAACTTCTCCCCTGAAATCTATGATGACTCCACTTGCATTCCCAGAGGTTACAACTAGGTTCACCTTGGAAAGAGTTTTATTGGCTATTAGCCACTATTCAGATATTTGCCTTTGTTTTGGCAGATAACTCCCTTCTTCTTCCCCGATTTTTTTTTTTGTTAATTAATAAAGCAACTGTTCTAAAGTACAAATTTTCACCTTATAATGCAGACACTTCTACAAGGTGGGAAAGCCGCATTATTTTTGCTCTCATCGTAAGAACTGGTCTCTATATTGGTCGCACATGCGCTTGCACGTGCTCACACAAATAAAAAACTTCAACAGACAAAGAAATAAATCATTATGCTCTAAAAGTTTTTTCCTCATTTCTGATTGATTTGCATTTCGCTCTCAATGTATGGTTTCTGCAATCTTCAGAAGACATGGGATTGGGGCTAATGGAGTGGTCGAATTAAAATGATAAAATGATGTGCCGCAAAAATATTGGACAGGCAAGAGACAAGATTTAAGTTTTGTCTGGTGAGGGGGGACATTAGACAATAGGGCTGTTCACAAAGAACCTTCGACCCTACTTTTCCCCTCGGCATATTTTCTCCCAAGATTTGCTCAGTATTGATTTAATAAAATGTTGCCATGGTTGTGTGGTGGACTTCCTGACAAAGTACTCCGTTAGATGTCACATAAGTACATGATAATCATTGGATGAAGTATATTTTTTCTATTTTACACTTGCATTCAAAATTATATTTCCATATACTTACTAGTTTGCTGCTGGGATAAATACAGATTGCTGATGTGTGGTCTTGCGGGGTGACCTTATATGTTATGCTGGTGGGTGCATACCCTTTTGAGGATCCTGGGGAGCCTAAAAACTTCCGCAAGACAATTCATGTAAATTATTGGACCTTATTATTGGTAAATGTGTTAGCTAGATTGAATGCTTGGCTAAAATGATTTGATGTCTTTGCAGCGAATTTTGAATGTCCAGTACTCAATTCCTGACTATGTTCATATATCTCCAGAGTGCCACCATTTGATCTCAAGGATATTTGTAGCTGACCCTGCGAAGGTCAGTGCACTTTCTAAGGACACAAGTTTGTGTGCTTCTATTAAATATCTCCCCTTCCACGATGATTGCCATTATTCATTCCTTTCAAACATGATGCCATGGTTACTTATTTATGTCATTTGACTTCAGACTTAGTTGTTTTCTTATTTTATTTTTTGATAGTGTTGATCCTCTTATTGTCCTACTGCCTTGGTATGTTCTTCAGGTACGGTAAATAGGTTCAAACTCGTGAGCTTTGATAGAATTGACATGCAATAACTCATATCTGATCCTTCCTTTACTCTGAAGAATTTAAGAGATGCAAGTGGCTACCTCCAATTGTATAAGCCCATAGCCCAACCGACCCCCACAACATACTTGCTGGCCAAAAAAGAAAAAATGTTAACGTTATTCCCACGTTGTTCAAGTATTTATAGAAGTCAAGTTCTACTCTAAACTTTTGACCCTTCCCCTTTATGCCTTTACTCCAATAGTCTCATATTTTCATTTATAGACTTGGCTATGTTTTTGTTTTTATCAAAAAACTCGGTTATGATACAAGAAAACAACTTATTATTGTTTTAGGACTGGAAATTTGAGGTTAGTTGTGTCGAACAATGGTGGGGATATTTCTAACTGCTTACTTCCCCTTGGTGCTTTCTGTCCTGTACCTTTATTTCTCTACCCTGTTAAAGGCTTAAGGGAAGAAATAATGACTTTCTAATTTATGTTCCAATGAATTCACTTGAAAACAGAGAATAACGATTCCTGAGATTAGGAACCACGATTGGTTCCTGAAGAACTTCCCGACAGATCTCGCGGATGAAAATACAAATAACACTCAGTTTGAAGAGCCTGATCAACCCATGCAAAGCGATGATGATATCATGCGGATAATCTCAGAGGCTACCATTCCTGCGGCAGGGAGCCACAGTCTGAATCAGTATCTGACTGGCAGTTTGGACATTGACGATGACATGGATGAGGACCTGGAAACTGATCCTGACCTTGACATTGATAGCAGCGGAGAGATAGTATATGCAATGTAATGGTGATCATTGCCTGCCAGGCGTGGTGTGGGATTTGCTTGGACCCATGTCTTTAAAGAATTTTAAAATCATCTCCTGGGTCTTGTTTGTTGGAACTGTGGAAGATTCTGGCCTTTTTCTGCGATGGAGGGATTCTGTGGAGTGAAGTTTGTACATGTCCATGAGTATCTGTTCATACCGCTCCTGCTGTTGCTCTATGTATAATCTTTTTCAGCATTCTGCTCCTGTTGATCTGTATTTTTATGCTTTGCCACTTCCCAAGTGGAATTATGTATTTGTAGCACTGTAATATAACAAATTGTTTTTTGTTTTTGGTGACGGATATAACAGTGTGTCAAGTCTTGCCCGTTCTTATTGAGAAATACTTTTTATCATCGGAGATTAGTTTATAATTTTTAACCTGCTGGTCAGAACTCTTTAACACTACGTTTGTTTTGGTTCATCTGCAGAGAAAAAAGGATCAAGAAGAGATTTCCTATAAACCCAACGTCTAAGGTCCCATTTGGATACACAGTTCAGATGAGATAAGATGATATGTTTTGAATAGTAGTTGAATAAAATATTGGTAGAATATATTTTTTAGTATTATTTTTATATTGAAATTTGAAAAAGTTGAATTGTTATTATATTGTTGTATGAAAATTTGAAAAAATTGTAATGATTGAGATGAGATGAGATAAGATAATGATTTTATGTAAACAAACGGACCTTAAAGTCCGACCAAAGGGGTGAGAGCCATTATCATAACTTTTTCGATTAGAACAAACTGATGCTAAGGCACCCAATTGTTGCATTAGAAAAAACATAGAGTTCTTTCTCTCCCTGAAAATTGTTGCAATGAAAAAAGAAGATCTTGACGTAAGATAGCTCATTGCTGGTAGCAAATCAACCTAAAAATGAGTAGGACATGTTGAATTATCAAATTAGTTTTATTGATGACAAGTCATGTCTAAGCAAGTCATTCTTTTCTCTCTCTCTCTCTCTCTCTCTCTCTCTATATGATAAATACTTTAATTACAATGAGATTATACAAAAATAAATCTATAAATTGACATAGCTTGATGCAGTATGTCAGATTGTAAAGTTATTTTCAATGTAAAGTAGATTTAATACATCATATGAAATCATGTCAATTTGTAGATTTATTTATACGTATATATATATTTATATATGAGCTAAAAGCCTGATCCATCATATTGGCAGTTTTTGTTTTTTTTTGAAATAAATATTGGCAGTTATATTGGTTGGTGTACCATCTTGTTGTGGCTGTAAGCTGGCTTTGGACCCCATATGCATAATTATATTTGCCGTTTTACCATAAGTGAGGCTAAGTTTTGTTTGCTGATTAATTATCACAAGTCATGGCCATCCCCTGTCGCGAAGCATATCTCTTGCTCCAACCGGATTACCCTATGCATATTCCTTCTTCAAAGTTGGATTATATACACATAAATACACACATTATTTAAAGTAAAAGTCATTAACGCTAACCCCACTTCTTTTTACAAGTTCTATTTCAGAGTTACTGACGAGTGTGCTATAAATATAGGCAATGAACTTGGATAACGAAGAGTGACGCAGAGAAGAGACAGAAGATCTTCAATCATACAGAAAGGGTCCTTTTTTTTCTTTCGAAGTTATGGTGATTCAGAGGCTGGAGATGTGTATAGAACTAGTAAGATTCGCCATAAAGTTCGTCATGGTTGTAGCCGAAGCTGTTGGCATCGTCCTCCACCAGAACTCTACCCCACAGCTTACTTACACTGGTTTTGGAACTCCCAATATTCCTTATGTTGCCTTTCTTCCTTAATTAGTTCTATTTCCCATATCTTCTTCTTCTTCTTCTTCTTCAAATGTGTAGTTACATACTGAATTTGATGTTTCAGAGAGAGACCCATTTTTGAGGATTTGGTTGATGTGAGTAGCCTCTAATATATATATATATAT
>QEOT01005902.1:65407-119848 GCA_003123785.1 Pterocarya stenoptera
AGACTCCCCCTCGATCTATAAATAGACATGTTTCCATGCAACGTACATATCTCATCCCTCACCCAAGCAAGAGTACACACAACGCTAAAAGCAAGTGCTAGAGACATCCTCAAACATGCAGATCATGAAAGCTAAGTACCTCGTAACAGCTGTGGCCCTTTTGGCTTTGGCTTGCTCCCTCGCCTCTGCCTATGACCCTAGTCCTCTGCAGGACTTTTGTGTTGCGGTCAAGGATCCCGCTTCTGCATGTACGTAAACATTAGCATTACTATTATTATCATTACGTTCTGCAGCAGAAATCATTTCATGCATCTGCATGGATTGTTTATCTCATGTTATGAATCCACTATAGTACTTTTAGTTTCTGCATCATATGTACGTTTATGACGTTATTTTCCATTGTTATGGGAAGTGTCTGTGCTTCTGTCCCATTTGTGATGATGATACACTTCATACTTTCTTTTTGTAGTATTTGTGAATGGAAAGTTCTGCAAGGACCCAAAACTTGCCTCAGCCAATGACTTCTTCTTCCCGGGACTAAACGTTCCTAGAGACACCTCATGTCCCCTTGGGTCGAACGTCACTGCTGTGAATGTGGACAATCTAGCAGGCCTCAACACCCTAGGCATATCCTTGGCTCGCGTTGACTTTGCTCCATATGGTCTGAATCCTCCCCACATCCACCCACGTGCCACTGAATTTCTCATTGTCTTAGAGGGTACTCTGTATGTTGGGTTTGTCACGTCCAACGGAGATGGTAACCGCCTCTTCACCAAAATGCTATACCCAGGAGATGTCTTTGTATTCCCAATTGGTCTCATTCACTTCCAGTTGAATGTGGGAAAGACCAACGCAGTTGCCTTTGCTGGTTTGAGCAGCCAGAATCCAGGAGTCATCACCGTTGCAAAAGCAGTCTTCGGATCTGACCCAAAAATCAATCCCGATGTTCTCACCAAGGCCTTCCAGGTGGACAAGAATTTGGTCGAGTACCTTCAAAAACAGTTTTGGTCAGACAACAATTAGAGAAATGTTTGTAACAGCCATAACGATCCATTACATGCATGGATCGAAGAAATTACGATTTACTATTTTTCGATTGTTGTAACGTACTCATAAAATTAAAATTATGATGAAATAAGATGGTTTTATTTATGCACTACTCTCTCTCTCTCTCTCTCTCTCATTCTTTTTGGGTAACAACAGTGATGGAGGGAGATCTATGTCATAGGGTCCACAAAATGTTTGAAAAAGTAATGATACGCTTACATTTTTTTACAATTACATACTTAATTTACAACTCGTTTTTGTAATTAACCAATGAAATCAAGCCACTTGATTAAAATAAATTCTCAATTTTATAAAATTACAATTTTACATAAAACAATCAAATAGATGTAGAGAGTTGTAAGGGAAACATTTTTAGCTCAAAAAACCATCCAAGCCATTGAGCAGCCGATATCCTAGTTAGAGTTTAGAAACACCTTGGGATTACAATATCGATAAAACAGTCCTAACCAAATACCAAAAACCAACCTAACCGCTTTTTAACACTTCATAGAAAACAACTTATTTAAGCTTACGCATAAAATTAGAAAAGGAAAACTTCAAAAACAACCGTGGAAGCATATATGAAAACCATAGAGTATTTTGCTTATAATGTACAATATGTTGTTAAGATGTTATTTCCTTTCGGACATTGATTCTATTTGCTTATTCCTTAGTGATGTTCTTCTAAGGAATTACCAAGAAAAACATGTTCCTTTTTTTAGCTGTTTTGAGTCTTGGTCCGACCCGACCCACCGGTTAGGGTTTACTAATCCAAATCGACTAGCTAATCAGGGTTTACTCTATATTATATTAAAATCTTATAGGGCGACATTATATCTCTAATTTTCTTCTGAATAAAATTCTATGCAAGTCTATGGACGTAGACACGTTGTCGAATCACGTAAATATTGTGTTGTGTGTAATTGAATCTATTTTTCCTTTACTTTTTCTCTTATCGTTCCTAGATGTACATGGTCCTAGAGACCACATGTTCCTGTATGTGTTTACAAAAATTAACATTGTCATAACTGTGCTAGCTAGACTACTTGGACTTGATTCCAGAGTAGTCAAAGGACTTGTGTCCTTTTATTTTTTCAAGAGTAACTTAATGGTCATCAAGTACGATGAGTCTTATGTGTCCATATAAAGGTTGATGCATAGTAATCTGTTTTCTAACGAGAGTAAAAAAAGTTTAGATAAATTCGCCCTTCAAATTTGCATCAGAGCGCTAAGTCAAGACAGATTCAAACTTCTCTGAAAATGGCCTCCAACTTTGTCCAACAACAAATTCCAAAGATTTTAAAAGATAATTATGGGACGTGGTCTATCCAAATGAGAGCCCTTTTGGGTCTATAGATTTGTTGGAGATTGTTAATGATGGATTTACGAAGCCCCAGAGGTGCAAGAAGTCGTATACACTATAAATGAGAAGCGGACTCTTAAAGAGCAAAGAATGAAGGATAAAAAGGCATTATTCATACTCTATCAAGGGTTCGATGATGCTACCTTCGAAAAAGTTGCAGAAGCAACAACAAGTAAGCAAGCATGGGAGACTCTTGCTTCCATTTTCAAAGGAGATGAACAAGTGAAACGAATTCTAAGCCCAAGTGTTTAATTATGGGTTATTTTTCTTTCTTGGATTGTTGTGGGCCGAACCTAGGTTTGAGAGGGGAAGCAAAACAGGCCCAGCCCGTATGCTAGCTAGAAGCCTAGCCCTCTCCACCAAAACGGCAGCATTTTGGCCTTGGAGATGGAATTGTTTTTCTTCCTACCCTATACAGCGTCGTTTTGGGCTTTTGTTGGCAAACCCTACATTTTCTTCTTTTTTTTTCCCTTTGCCGCGCAACACCTTCTTCTTCTTCTTCTTCCTTCTTTCTTTTCTTTTTTTTTTCTTCTTCTTCCTTCTGCACTTGTGAGCCCTCACCGCCCTAAGCCGTTGTTGTGCCTTCGCCATGCGTACGTCGAACACGGGCCACCACCACCATCACTTACACCACCTCCACTCCAGTCAATCCGCGACTCTTTCTCTCTCTCTCTTTCTCTCTCTCTCTCTCTCTCTCTCTCTCTCTCTGTGTGCGAGCCGTGAAGCTTCGGCCATGGAAAGGGCTAGCCCACCACCCACCAAGTGCAACGCGTGCGACGCTTGTTGTCCTTCCACCATCCAGCACCCACAATCGCAGCCATGATTGCGTCCGTTGAGCCCCAACCCATGGCCTATAAAAAGGTCATGCCTCCCTTACTCGAAAATCACCTCCAAGCCTCATCTCCTCCCTGAAGCTACGTCCATTCATCTTCCCCATCCTCCAAGCTGCAACCCCATAGATTTTGGGAGATTTTGCCCTAGCACCGCAGCAGGCCGCCCCCTTCAAGCAGCCTTGCAGTGGTCGTCCAACCCCTTCCCCCTCTGCTAGGCTTTTTCCCCCTTAGAGCATCCACATTGGCTTAGCTAAATGGAAAAGTTAGCTAAAATTTACATAATTGATGTCAAAAACACCCCACATTGGATTGGGCAAATCTAAAATAAGATGGACTTCTACTACAGTGGTTGGCCAAAGATGGAGAACCACTATTGATTCACCAAACATTAAAATACTAATTTCTCACTCCAAACAAATATTAAAATATTAGTTTTTCACTCCAAGCAAAAATACTATTTGGTTTGTAATTGAGAAATTTAGATAAAATTTTAAATGAGTTTAATCAAATATTTTTTGTTATTAACATTAAATGACTTTTGAAAATATGATTTTTTAATATTAATTTAATTAGAATATAATTATTATTAATATTAAATTGGTAGAATTATAAATTGTGATACAAATAAATTAAATAAAAAAATTATTAATTTAATAATATATTATTATTATATTGAGAGTGAATGGCTAATCCAATATGGGGATTGAATTTAAATGGAATAGGCAAATGTAAAAAATTGTGATATTGACTAAATTTTGAAGATGCATTTAGCCAAGCCAATGAGGATGCTCTTAGATCCACGCTAACTCGAGGCCAAAAATACCCCTCTGGGGTCTGCTCCACCGTGCACCACAAGCACCCTCCGTTGCGATTTTTCCTTTGTCCACCCTCTTAAATGCTTCCTCAGATCTATCACTTTTTAAAAAGAATCCCATTTTAGCCCCTGTCCTGCCTAGTTACATCACTGCTGCCACCTGCTGCCACTGTTCCGCCCTTCTACACACCACAATAATAGGCCTTTATGCCTATTTCCTTGTGTTTCATTTTTTTAGCATGTTTAGTTTTTAATCTAACCAACTATATTCGTCCGCGCAGCGATGCGGGCACTCGTTCAATCGCCGAACACTGTAAACCATCACGCATGATCATCAAAAATAATTGCCTTCCACGGAGTAAGTAACTTTCCAGCGCGACCCTTGAATTTCTAACATAAAGTTATCGCTAACTTTGTTGCAGTATGGTTGTGTTTGAGAAGAGCCTTGGGCCCGGGGAAGTGTTAGGAATATTTGACGTGGTTGTTGTTGAAATTTGGGTCGAGGGCCGGATGAAGGATGGGAAACTCGTGTAGTTGGGGTTTGTGAAATTGTGGAATTGTGACTTTTGTATTGTTTTGTGGTTGATTGTTTGTGCTTTGCCATGTCATCCACTAAACTACCTGTCATGCGTCTGGATATTCATTGTTATTAATATTTGTCATGAATTATTCAATTGTGCTATGCTTTATGCTATGTGGAGTAATCTGAAACTGGTTTTTGGTGTCATCGAAAAAATTATATTTTTGTGTGGGTGCGTGCGTGTCACGACCCCAAGCCGAGATGGGGTATTATCTCAGTAGAGCTCCTCTGGTCAGTTGGGAACGTGTAAAACTGAGTGATGTCCCCTGGACTGTCACTGGGCGACAGTAGCCTTGGCCAATACGGTAATGCTCTTAGTACTACTCTGGAGCCCCTCTGCTGATGGGGACTAGAGGATGTCTGGTCATGTTACATGCCAAGGTAACGAAGTCACACATGCTATCCTTAACTGTGGTGTGACGTAGGGAGCCAAGGTGTGCGAGTGGTCCGAGGGGAGACCATGGTGTACACTATAATAAATGATTGTGTATTGGGTACAAAGAGGTTTTGGCGTTAATGGTTATAAGTAATGATTTTGGGGATGGTTGTAAAAATGAATATTTTTGTGTTAGCTTCCATGGCTGTTGTGCCTTGTTTATTGTATAATTTCATGCTTAAATCTCTTGGATGTCACTCTGCTAATTTATTTACTGAGATTGCAAAATCTTATTATGGTATTTCTACCTACAGTTCCGTTTCATAGAATCGTAGACTTTGATGCAAAGGAGAGGTATGAGCAGGAAGGACTAGCCCCACCTGATGAGTGATGGCATGGGACTTTTCGTGCTATTTGTTGTTGGGCCTTTGTATTCATTTCCTTTATTTTAGCCGAATGACTGTATTAACCTCTTGGAGGACTTGGTTTCGGATTGTATTGTTGTTAAACTTTTAGGTACTTGGTTTTTGACTGCCTTATATTTTTTCGCTGCATTACTTATGCTATACGCATTTTGTTTGTTTGCACACACATGCACATGGCGATGGGGTGATGATCTGTGTGGTCATCATTCCAGTATCACGACTTCCACCAAATCACACGTGAGGGTCGAGGGCGCCACAGGTGGTATTAGAGAGGTTTGACTCTAGGTAAAACCACACATCACCCAGGTGTAGTACCAGAAATGTAGGTTTTAATCTTTGAATTTCTTTTGTTGAGTTAAAGAAAACGAGGTTAAGGGTTGTGTTTTGGTAGGACAATGGTGCAACCTAGGATGACGCATGACGAAGCTTTTGGCCAAGCTGCTGCGAGGCGTGGGAACTACACCATGGTTAGGACGTTGAACCCTATGACATAATTTCTCAAGCAAAATTTGCAACCCCAACATCGGGGGGAGCAGATAGAGTGCACCTATAAGCGTTTCCTGGCCCATAGGACCCTGGATTTACGTGTGAGGAAAACCCACTAAGAGCTAGGAGGTGGATTAAGGATCTTGAGAGGATGTTCGAGATATGTGGATGCACCAAGTCCCAAAAGGTGCTGTATGCAAGCTACATGTTGCAAGATGAAGCTGTCGCCTGGTGGGAGACTAAACGGGAGATCCTCAAGATGGAGCAGAGATCTTTCATAGCAATGACCTGGCAATGCTTTAAGAAGGAGTTTGATGATCGCTTCTTCCATAGCACAGTGAGGCGTCAGAAGGCAAGGGAGTTTAGTAGCCTAGTACAAGGAGACATGACAGTGGAGCAGTATGCCCATAATTTTATGGAGCTCGAGAGGTTTGCAACGCATCTCATTGCCACTGAAGAGATGCGGACATAGCATTTTCAAGAGGATTTGCATTTGGAGATCCGCAGGCAAGTTGGTTGTCTGCAAATTCTGACTTTTCAGAGTTTGGTTGAGGTGGCCTATAGCAGAGCAGGAGTTTGGGGGTCTTATAGGCTCTCCGACAGGCCAGAAGAAGAGGAGCTTTGGAGAGGGAAGCAGCTCTGGGTCACCTCAAAAATTTGTATCGAGGACGGGGCTAGGCCGCAGGCCTCAACTGGTGTGTGCATGGGGGCCAAGCCCCAGTTTGTGGAAGGTGCAACCGATCCCATGAAGGTGACTGTTGTCAAGGTGGGACCCTATGCTTCAAGTGCGGTCAAGCGAGGCACTTCACTTGTGAGTGCCCTAATGCTGTTCAAGGAAATCGACCAGGACAGTGCAGTGGAAGGGCAAATTAGAGGCGGTCAGTGCAAGCAAGAGTGTACGCTCTAACTCCTGGTGAGGTCGATGATGAGGCCTTAAAGACTTAGGACATAGGGGTCATCACAAGTATGAACTTGATCCAGGTTTTTTAAGTTAATGCATTGTATGGTTAAATTTTTAGAATTTCATTGGAAGTGTTTGATCTCATCAAGTAGAGTTCTGTTGTATGAATATAATGCTTGTACTTTATTTGATTTGGGAGAGTCCTAGTCCTTTGTATCTGCCATTTTTGTACGAATGTGCAACTTAGTCACAAAGCTTTTACCATAGTCTGTGGTCGTGGTGTTACCAAATAGAGAGATGGTATGGTGTTCAAAGGTCACCTTAGGTTGTCCTTTGAATTTTGGACAGATGACACTTGCTGCCGACCTAATAGTGGTCAAGCCACTTGGGTTCGACATCATTCTGGGTATGGCTTGGCTGTTTCGGCACTTCGCGAGTATCAATTGTCAGAGTCGTGTTGTCAATTTTCATCTCCCTGGAGGGTATTATATAGAATTCACGGGTAGCAAGCTGAAGTCGAGACCCACAATTATATCTGTGATCCAAGCGAAGAAAGGCCTGGCTAGTGGGGTTTTTAGTTCAAGTGGTGTCTAAACCATCAGAGAGGAAGTTTGTTGCAGGAATCCCAATCATTGAGGAGTTCTCCGATGTCTTGGCGGATGACCTCCCTGGATTACTTTTGGTTTGCGATGTCAAGTTTACTATTGACTTAGAACCTGGAGTGGCTCCGGTACACAAGGCTCCTTATACAATAGCACTAGCTGAACTAAAGGAGTTGAAGGCCCAGTTGCAAGAATTGGTGGACAAGGGATTTATTCAGCCCAGTTCCTCACATTGGGGCGCGCCCATGCTCTTTGTTGAAAAGAAAGATGGCACCCTTAGAATGTACATTAATTATCGGGGGCTTAACAAGGTGACCATAAAGAATAAATATCCATTTGAATTGGATCGATGATTTGATTGATCAGCTTCAAGGCACGGCTACTTTTTCGAAGATTGACTTGAGATCAGGTTACTATCAGCTAAGAATAAGAGACAAGGATGTACCGAAGACTGCTTTCAGATCGATGTACTGGCATTTTGAGTTTAAGGTGATGCCTTTTGGACTAGCTAATCCCCGTACAACTTTTATGGACATGATGAATCGGGTGATTCGGCCTTATCTGGATTCTTTGGTGGTGGTCTTTATTGATTACATTCTAGTTTATTCTCGGGATTTGAAGGAGCATGCTAGTCACCTACGGATGGTTCTGGGTAAGCTGAGAGAACATCAATTATATCCAAAGTTCAGCAAATGTGAGTTCTGGCTAGATGAAGTCGGGTTCCTCGGGCATGTAATTTCTCCAAGAGGGTGTGGCTGTAGATCCCAGTAAGGTTGAAGTTGTTCTGGCCTGGCCGCATCCCACATCAGTGCATGATATTTGAAGCTTCTTCGAACTTGCAGGGTACTATCAAAGATTTGTGGAGGGGTTTTCTAGATTGTCCGAATCCTCACTACCCTGACTAAGAAGAATGTTGAGTTTGTCTGGACTAATAAGTGTGAAAGAAGCTTCCAAGAATTGAAGAAGAGATTGATTTCGGCACATGTTTTGGCACTTTTAGAGCCGTGCAAGCCATTTGTGGTTTTCAGTGACGCTTCCGAATTTGGGTTGGGATGTGTTCTCATGCAGGAGGGATGAGTCGTAGCTTATGTGACCCACCAACTGAAGGATCATGAAAAGAACTATCTCATTCATGACTTGGAGCTTACAGCAGTGGTTTTTGCTCTTAAAATCTGGCGACACTATCTTTATGGTGAGGCATGTGAGGTCTACACCAATTATAAGAGCCTGAAGCATCTCTTCACACAAAAAAGTCTCAACCTGAGGAAGAGAAAGTGGTTAGAGTTATTCAGCGACTACCAGTGCAAGATTAAGTACCATCCCGGGAAGGCGAACTAGGTTGTTGATGTGTTCAGTCGGAAGTCACATTTGGTATATAAGGCTGAGTCGTCAAGGTTAGACTCTCTTTTTGAGAAGGCTTCTTGTAGAGAGTTCACAGCAAGAGGAAGTGTTAGCTTCTATGCATGAAGTCCAAGTTGTTGATTTTGAAAAATTGAAGACTCTTCAAAGGAGGGACCCGAAGCTACTGGATATCCAGAAGAGAGTCAGAATGTCAAGAGGACCTGCACACTTCAGTTTGGATAAGGACGGCATTCTACTGTTCCGAAACCGTAAAGTAATTCCCACTAATTCAGAGTTTAAGGAGAGAATTTTAGCAGAGGCACATGTGGCTCCTTATTCAGTTCACCCCAAAAGTACAAAGATGTATCGGGGCTTAAAGAGGAATTTTTGGTAGGAAGGGATGAAGAGGAACATTGCCATGTTCATTGAAAGATGTGCCACTTGTCGACAAGTCAAAGCTGAGCACCAAAGACTTGCCGATAACCTCCAACCCCTCTCAATTCCATAATGGAAATGGACGACATTACTATGGATTTTGTAGTGGGTTTGTCAAGAACTCCTAATGGAAAGAATTCGATTTGGGCATTTATCGACTGATTGACCAAGAGTGCTCATTTCCTACCTGTCATGAATATCGACACCCTGGGGAAGTTGGTGCGGTTGTATGTGAAAGAGATAGTCCGGATGCATGGGATACCCAATAGCATTGTATCGGAAACCCGCGGTTCACATCCCATTTTTGGAAGAGTTTATAGGCGGCCATGGGCACTAAGTTAAAGTTTAGCAGTGCTTATCACCCTCAGACAGATGGCAAATCAGCACTATTCAGAATCTTGAAAACATGCTGCAAGGCTATGCCTTGGAATTCAAGGGTAGTTGAGAGAATCACTTTCCACTCATAGAGTTTGCGTACAACAACAGCTTCCAAGCATCCATTCAGATGGCACCTTATTTTTGGATGAAAATGAAGATCACCGTTATTTTGGGATGAAGTTGGTGAAAGCAAACTTCGTGGCCAGAGATAGTTCAAGAGATGAAGGATCAGGTCCAAATCATAAGAGATAGGATGGCAACAGCACAGAGTCACCAGAAGAGTTATGTAGACATAAGAAGAAGAGACCTATCATTCGAAGAAGGTGACTGGGTGTACCTTAAGGTCTCACCCATGAAGGGCATCAAGCGATTTTGGAAGAAAGGGAAGCTTAGTCTAAGGTATGTTGGCCAGTAGAGAAGGTTGAGCCTATTGCTTATAAGATCGCATTACCTGAATATTTTGGGGAGGTGCACGACGTCTTTCATGTATTCTCGCTAAAGAAGAGTTTCGGACAGCAAGAGCCCTGACGGGTGGACCAAGGTAGCCTTCAACTATAGCCTAACCTTACCTATAAGGTAGCACCAAAGCAAATTGTGGATTTGAAGGAGCAAAGGCCGAGATCAATGACAATACCATTGGTGAATGTGTCATTGGGAGATTCAATGGCTCAGGACTTCACTTGGGAGAGAGAGGCAGACATGAGAGAGCATTACCCATATTTTTTTGGGTATTATTGATTGCATGTCTTATTTCAAGCATGTTTTAGCTGTATCTTGTAATTTGTCTTGGAATTAATGGATTAAGCCTGTCAATTTCGAGGACAAAATTTCTTTTAAAGAGGGAGGATGTGAGACCCTAGAAAAATTAGTGTGTTTAATTTTATTTAATTTTATTCTTTTCTTTAAGGGAATTCTAATCCCAAGTGTTTGTTTGTGGGTTATTTTTCTTTCTTGGATTGTTGTGGGTCGAACCTAGGCTTGAGAAGGGAAGAAAAACAGGCCCAACCCTTGTGCTAGCTGGAAGCCCAGCCCCCTTCCACCAAAACGGTGTCAATTTGGCCTTGGAGATGGAATTATTTTTCTTCCTACACTATACGGCGTCATTTTGGGCTTTTGTTGGAAAACCCTACATTTTCTTTTTTTCCCCTACACCGCGCAACACCCATCTTCTTCCTTCCTTCCTTCTTTCTTTTATTTTTCTTTTCTTCTTCTTCCTTCTGCACCCATGAGCCTTCGCCGCCCCAAGCCACCACTATGCCTTCGCCACACGTACGTCGAGCACGAGCCACCACCACCTTCCGACAACCCTTCCCCCTCTGCTAGGCTTTTTCCCCCTCAGATCCACACTAACTCACAGTCAAAAATCCCCCTTTGGGATATGCTCCACCTCACATCACAACCACCCTCCGCCGTGAGTTTTCCTTCATCCTTCCTCATATCTATCACTTTTTAAAAAGATCCCCATTTTAGCCCCTGTTCTACCTAGTTACATCACTGCCACCACCTACCGCCACTGTTCCGCCCCTTTAGACGCCACAATAGTAAGCCTTTATGCCTCTTGCCTTGTGTTTCATTGTTTTTAGTGTGTTCAGTTTTTAATCTAACCAACTCTGTCTGTCCGCGTAGCAATGTGTGCACTCGTTCAATCGCAAGATATAGTAAACCATCATGCCCAATCATCCTAAATAATTGACTTCTACGTAGTAAGTAACTCTCTAGCGCGACCCTTGAATTTCTAACATGAGATTATTGCTAACGTTGTTACAGTCTGGTTGTGTTTGAGAAAGGCCTTGAGCCCAGGGAAGTGTTGAGAATATTTGACTTGGTTGTTCTCGAAATTTGGGCCGAGGGCTAGATGGAGGATGGGAAATGAGTGTTGTTGGGGTTTGTGAAACTGTGGAATTGTAACTTTTACGTTGTTGTGTGGTTGATTTTTTGTGCTATGTCATGTCATCCAATAAATTGCCTGTCGTACATCTTCATATTCATTGTTATTAATATCTGTCATAAATTATTCAACTGTGTTATGTTCTATACTATGTGGCATAATTTGAAGCTGGCTTTTGGTGTCATCGAAAAAATTATATTTTTGTGTGGATGTGTGCACGTCATGACCCCAAGCCGAGATGAGGTATTATCTCGGTAGAGCTCCTATGGTCACTCGGAAGCGTATAAAACTAAGTGACATCTCTTGGGTTGTCGCCAGGTGACAGTAGACTCGGCCAAGACGGTAACACTCTTGGTACGACTCCAAAGCCCCTTTGTTGGCAGGGGCTAGAGGATGCCTGGTCACGTTACGCGCCTGTTGTAGAGCTGGGCATCACTCGTAACGAAGTCACACACGCGATCATTATCTGTGGTGTGACGGAGGGAGCCAAAGTGTGCGGGTGGTCCCGAGGGGAGACCATGGTGTACACTGTAATAAATGGTTGTGTATTGGGTACAAAGAGGTCTTTGGCGTTAGTGGTTATAAGTAATGATTTTAAGGATGGTTATAAAAATGAATATTTTTTGGGGTTATTACTTCCATGGTTGTTGTACATTTTTTGTTGTATAATTTCATGCTTAAATCTCTTGGATGTTGCTCTGCTGATTTATTTACTGAGATTACGAAATCTCATTGTGGTATTCCTACCTACAATTTCATTTCATGGAATCGTAGATTTTGATGCAGATGAGGGGTATGAGTAGGAGGGACCAGCCCCACCTGAGAAGTGATGGCATGGGACTTTTCGTGTTATTTGTTGTTGGACCTTTGTATTCATTTCCTTTATTTCAGCCAGATGACTGTATTAACCTCTTGGAGGACTTGTTCTGGGTTGTATCGTTGTTAAACTTTCTGGTACTTGATTTTTTACTGCCTTATATTTTTCAGTTGCGTTACTTATGTTATACACATTTTTCATGTTTGCACACACATGCACATGGCAATGGGGTGTATGATTCGTGTGGTCATCATCCCGATGTCACGACTTCCAACAAATCATACATGGGGTCGAGGGCGCCACAAATGCAAACTCATTGGTTAGCTGCAAAAAGAATAAATTGATACATCAAAGGTACCCATAATTATGGTTTATTTTATGCTTATGGTGAAGAAGCAAAATTAGTTGGGTATTCAAATAATGATTAGGGAATTGATCAAGATGAGAGAGAAAGTACTACTGGCTATGTGTTCTATCTCAATTCAACATTTGCTTGGACATCCAAGAAACAAGGAAGTGTAGCTTTGCCTACCCGCGAAGCAGAATATGTGGCAGCCTCTTCCATAGTTTGTGAAGCTATATGGCGAAGGAATCTCTTGAAGGAATTAGAGCATCCATAGCAAGAACCAATAATAATTTATGTGGATAACAAATCAGCTATAAAGTTAGCAAAGAACCCGGTGTAACACGGGAAAAGCAAACACATTGATGCGAGGTTTCATTTTCTTAGAGACCATGTGAAGCAAAAGACAATAGAGCTCCAATATTGTCACACCACTAAGGAAGTAGCAAATATTTTTACCAAGTCATTATCTGGTAAAACTTTCATGCGGCCAAGAGACATGCTCGGTATAATGAAGTTTTGATTTGAGGGGACGTGATTGAAGTTTAAACAAATCCAATGCATGAATTAGACTTTTGTGCATTTTACGAAGAAGCCTTTTTTATTTTTCGAGAGTGTATTTTAATTTATCAAAGTTGTATTTTTATTTCCCGAAAATGTGTCCTTTTATTTTTTTTCAAGAGAAACTTAATGATCATCAAGTATGATGAGTCTTATGTGTCTGTATAAAGACTAATGCATTGTAATCTGTTTTTCAAAGACTAAGAAAAGTATAGATAAATTTCTCCATTCAAGTTGAGACGATACAAAATCCCCGTCAAAAGGGAATATATAGCTCGAGTTAGCAGAAGCTATAATCTAAATATGCAACGGTTACTTCCCACATACCCAGGAAGAACAAATTAATACTATACACAGCCATGCCGGCGGGATTATGCACACTGAGATACTCTCAAAAGTAAAGTTTTGGAAAAAGCATCGATCCTATTTTCCATTAATCAAGCCAAGGCAGTTTGACCCTAACAACCTATTTTAAATCTTGGATGTTGCAGATAGGCCGTAAAGGGAAGAATGGATCAACATGAGATCACTAGATCGTTGACAGTACTTCTGGAAAGAAAATATAGATCATTATATACGACATTTTAAATTCACCATGCTGATGTTGGACTTTTGCAACTAGCATACGGCGTCATTTTAAATCCACCATGCCGCCTTCTTTATTATGAACATTTGCTTATTATATATTTACTAATTCGTAATATATTCAGGATTTTTCTGGAAGAGAGCGAGGACAAGGACAGGTACAGATAAAAAAATACACAATCGAATTTCAGCTAGCATATATAATACAAAAATATTAATTTTGTAGAGATCAACAAACACTTCAGCTAGCATAATACAAAAAATATTAAATCAAATGAACCATTCCATTAATTTGATTTGGTCGATTTGGTTGCTTGTTCAATATATGCCAACATTAGTTAATGTTAATTAAATTAAATAGATTAATTACCATAGAAGCTGACTAAATCATTCTCGTTGATCTTATCTGTGCTAAGAAGAAAACATACATAGACCCATTCGGTACTGCATACTACTCCCCCTCGATCTATAAATAGACATGTTTCTATGCAACATACCTCATCCCTTTCCCAAACAAGAATACACACAACGCTAAAAGCAAGTGCCAGAGACATCCTCAAACATGCAGATCATGAAAGCTAAGTACCTCGTAACAGCTGTGGCCCTTTTGGCTTTGGCTTGCTCCCTCGCCTCTGCCTATGACCCTAGTCCTCTACAGGACTTTTGTGTTGCGGTCAAGGATCCCGCTTCTGCATGTACGTAAACATTATCATTACTATTATTATCATTACGTTCTGCAGTAGAAATCATTTCAAGCATCTGCATGGATTGTTTATCTCATGTTATGAATCCATAGATTAATGTAACTATAGTACTTTCAGTTTCTGCATTGATCATATGTACGTTTATGTTATTTCCCATTGTTATGGGCAGTGTCTGTACTTCTGTCCCATTTGTGATGATGATACACTTTATACTTTATTTTTGCAGTATTTGTGAATGGAAAGTTCTGCAAGGACCCAAAGCTTGTCTCTGCTAATGACTTCTTCTTCTCGGGGCTAAACATTCCCAGAGACACCTCAAATCCTCTCGGGTCGAATGTCACTGCTGTGAATGTGGACAAAATAGCAGGCCTCAACACCCTAGGCATATCATTGGCTCGTGTTGACTTTGCTCCATATGGTCTGAATCCTCCCCACACCCACCCACGTGCCACTGAATTTCTCATAGTCTTAGAGGGTACTCTATATGTTGGGTTTGTCACATCCAACGGAGATGGTAACCGCCTCTTCACCAAAATTCTATACCCAGGAGATGTCTTTGTATTCCCAATCGGCCTCATTCACTTCGAGTTGAATGTGGGAAAGACCAACGCAGCTATCTTTGCTGGTTTGAGCAGCCAGAATCCAGGTGTCAGCACCATTGCAAATGCTGTCTTCGGATCTGACCCAAAAATCAATCCCGATGTTCTCACCAAGGCCTTCCAAGTGGACAAGAATTTGGTCGAGTACCTTCAAAGACAGTTATGGCAGAACAACATTAATTAGAGAAATTTTTGTAACACCCATAATGATCCAATATTGCATGCATGCATGGTTTGAATAAATTAAGATTTCCTATTTTTCGATTCTTGTAACGTCATAAAATTAAAACTATAATGAAATAAGATGGTATTTTATTTATGCACTCTCTCTCGTTCTTTTTGGGTAACAGCAGCAAAGGTGGTAGATCTATGTCATAGGGTTCGCAAAATGTTCAAAAAGATTAAAATAGTAAAATAAGAGAGTTGTAAGGGAATTATTTTCCACCCAAAAAACCATCCAAGCAATTGAACTAAGCGATATCCTAGTCGGAGTTGAGAAACACCTTGGGATTACAATATCGATAAAACAATTCTAACCAAATTGCAAAAGCCAACCTAACCGCTTTTGAAGCTTATTTAAGCTTACGTATAAAATTAAAAAAATAACACTTCAAAAACAAGCGTGTAAGCATATATGAAAGCCATTGAGTATTTTGCTTATAATGTACAATACGTTGAGAAGATCTAATCGCCTTTCAGACATGTTCATTTTTTTGAGCCATTTTGACTCTTGGTCCGACCCAACCCACCGACTAGGGTTTACTAATCGAAACTGATCAACTAATTAGGATTTACTCTATATTGTATTAAACTCTTACACAGTCACACTATATTTTTTTATTTTCTTATGAATAAAATTCTCTACAAGTCTATGGACGTAGCTAGGCACAATGTCGAATCAAGTAAATCATGTGTTGTGTGTAACTGATTCTATTTTTTCTTTACTTTTCTCTTATCGCTCCTAACAATACATGTTCCTAGAGACAACATGTTCCTGTATGTGTCAACGAAAATTAGCATTGTCATAACTGTGTCAATTGGACTGATTGGACTTGTTTCCAGAGTAGTTGAATGATCGGGAATACTACACAACACTACAACAAATTTAACTTTTAGGGAAGAAATCCAAATTTCATTCTAGAAACAGCTAAAGTTGTAAATACTGTTCGAATAACAATTTATCTTTTGAACAATAATATATGGAGACGAAATCAGTCGTTTCTAAAAGTCATTGCCCGTTCGGATGGTTTACTATATCCATTTGAGCGGTGTCAATTCCACTCGATTAATACCAAACCCGTTCAAATGATAAGAAATATGTTCAAATAGTGACAAATGTCTTCGAACAATGACAACTACGTTCGAACTATCTTAAGCTCATTCAAGCTGTATACATACGTTCAAACAAATTATATCTCCTTCCAACACAAATTTGAACCAAATATTGCCTGGGAAGTGGGAAGTAGAATGCGTCATTTTTTTCAATTCACAAACCTTGTTCGAGTGAGAATATTTTTCGTTGAAACAGAGTTTGGTTATGTTCTAATATATTTACAATCCGTTCAAACGGTAAAATTTCAGCAAAATTTGACCAGGATGTGGAACGCTCTAATTTTTGAAATTTTACCGTTTGAACTTTTTTTAATTTGTTTGAACAATCTACAATGTCCTACGAAATATAAAGCACCCCAGACTTTAAGAACTCTGGAAATTTTACAGCTCAGAGAGAGAGAGAGAGAGAGGGAGAGGTGGGTGGTGTTCTTGTGAAGTAGGGAATGGGAGGAATCATTTTTGCCCACTGATTTTTTTCTCAGGTATATGCTTCATCTCCCACCAAGTCTCTCTCTCTCTTCTTTTTTTTTTGTGTGTTTTTATTGCTATTGCTTCATCTGTGCACATCTCCTAGGTTTAGTGCTCGATAAACTTTCCTTGTTTATTTAAAAGAAATTTCTCTATTGGCATAGACTTGTGTTATGTATTCAGGCTCTATTTTATTTTCATGTGTGGCAAATTTGTTATTTCTAGAGTAGGTGTTCTTCGTATCAACAACGTATTCAAGTCAGAGGTTTGGCTTGCAAAAATTAGAGGGGCTGGATACATGGTAATTATTTTTCTGTTCAAACATGCTCAGCTATTGTGTTGCTCTACTCTATCTTTGTTTTAGTTTCATTTTTTTTCTCTTTGTTTCTTTCTCTTATTTTTACTTTATCGTGTCCTTGTGGGTTGGTGTTTTTTGTTTTATTGAGTTTTTGCCTATTTTATTCCATTTGTTGTTGTGAAATATTGTGCAAAACACACACATACCAACGATGGCAAATAAAGTAAAACACAATCACGATCAAGCACACAACGCACAATATACGTGGTTCAACAAATTGCCTATGTCCACAAAGCTGCAGAAATTTTATTAACAAGAAGAGATTACAATCACTCAATCTCAACTCACAATCTCTAGGGCTTTTGCTCTCTCACACAATATACACTCACTTGACAATTTTTCTCTCTTAAAAATATGCTAAAAGTCATACAAGACAAGTCAAATATGACATATATATAGCAAACAACGCTGGAAACCATAATCTGGCAAAATCTATGTTCTTCGCTCGAGCTGCGTGTTGAGTGCCCATCGAGTAAACAACATTGGCTCGAGCAGGGTGTCGAGCAAGGGTCGAGCCAACAATAGGATTTGTTTCTCGCTTAAGCATACTGTCGCACAAGACTCAAGCAAATTCACAAGTTGAGCTTCGCTCGAGCCCATTGTCGAGCGCACGCTGAGTGAACTCACGGGTTGAGATTTGCTCGAGTGCACGTCGAGTGCGCATCAAGCAAACACTCTGTTTCTCAATTTTTAACTTCAAAACCAGTCTCCACATACACCCAAACAATCTCCCACTTGGAGACTGGGTCTCCACATGCCAACCATTGTTTCCAGCCAAACTCTATTATTTCTGCAGCTCACAGTTCCTGTCTTTAAGCTAGAAGAAGTACTGAAGTCAAGCCCGACTTCAGTCTTCCACATACATCGCCCTTAGTCAGTACATCCACTGGGCGACTCACAACTCCCACTACACTAGGAGTATCCGGTCTCAAACCAATCTTGGAAACCTTAGCCAACTTTCTCAGGCTTTCAAGAGAAAAGGCAAAGCTGACTCCCTTTGGCTTCCTCACATGTTTCGCACAATTAAGTTTGCCTTTTTACACTCTTATATTTCCCTGCAGTTCACTTGCCCTCATGTTAAATACAACGAATTAGATCTTTAACCATGCGCTAGGACCAGCGCACCCTTTGTAATCTTTCAAGCTACCCAGATCTCATTTTGCTCTTCCCCTGCTCTTGAAGCTTGACCTGTCATGTCCTCTACCCTGATTGTCAACATTTAAGGCAGATCCTAAACCTGAAAACTCACCTGAGTTTCTCCTACATACCTCTTCAGCAAGAACCATGTCACGTACGTCGTCATAGTTCAGTTTCATCTTATCGGCTAAACTACTCACATCCATCCTTATGGCTTCCCATATATTTGGCAACGATGCCAACAAAATCAACGCTCTAATCTTATCATCAAACTCAATCTCTACAAAAGACAATTGATTTGTGATCATATTGAATTCATTGAAATGTTGGGCTACAGACATACTTTCCAACATCTTTAGATTGAACAATTTCTTCATCAAGTGCACCTTATTGTTCGCCGATAGCTTTTCATACATACCTAACAAAGTCGTCATGAGATCCACTGTGGTTTACTCCTCACTGACATTGTGTGCTCCTGTTCTGAACAAGCTTAGCTGAACAATCCCTAGAACCTATCGATCTAACAAGGTCCACTCAACATCATCCATGCTCTCCGCCTTCTTTCCTAACAATGGAAATTGGAGCCTCTTCCTATAGAGATAATCCTCGATCTGCATCTTCCAGTACCCAAAATTGATACCATTGAACTTCTCGATCCCGGGTGCATTCACTTGATCTCCAGCCATCATTCTCCTTCAGATCTGACTTGGCTCTTGATACCAGTTGTTGTGAAATATTGTGCAAGACACACACACACCAACAATGGCAAGTAATGTAAAAACAATCACAATCAAGCACACAACGCACTATATACGTGGTTCGACAAATTGCCCACATCCACAGAACTGTATGAATCTTATTAACCAGAGGATATTACAATCATTCAATCTCAACTCACAATCTCTATGACTTTTTGCTCTCTCATATAATATGCACTCACTTGACAATTTATATATAGCAAATGGCACTGGAAACCATAATCTGGCAAAATCTACTTTTTTCACTCAAGCAGCGTGTCGAGTGCTCATCGAGTAAATACTAGGGTTTGTGTCTCGCTCGAGCTCACAGTCATGCGAGACTCAAGCGAACTCACAGGTTGAGCTTTGCTCGAGCCCACTGTCGAGTGCATGTCGAGCAAAATCATGGATTTAACTTCACTCGAGCGTACGTCAAGCAAACACTCTGTTTCTCAATTTTTAACTCCAAAACTAGTATCCACATACACCCCAACATCAGTGGCGATTGATTTATAATTTTCTTGCTTTTTTGTGGTGGCAGTTAAATTGGAATGTCCATAGAGGAAAAACTTTTTGTGCGATTCCGGGCTATATATGTTAGTACTTTTCTTTATTTAAGCAATTGGTAGTCATGACACCAAACCTTTCATGCCTACGTAAAATCAGGAGAAGAAGTTACATCTTAGTTTATTTCAAATTATATTCCAGTTCTTGTTTATCTATATTACAACTTGAACTAAGATGTAGATTATAAATATATCTTGGAAACTTTTCAAAATCGTATAATATTCAATGTAGATAGACATTAATATAATTCTATGGGCAAGTTTTAACAATTTTTTGAGTAGCTCGATCTTTTGTTTTTGCAATCTTGGACTGATTCTTTTATTAATTAGTGCTTCATTCTCAGGTGATCAAATGCATTGAGAGCAATTTTCAAGATTAGTAAGCCCCATTAGGCAATTTCTTACACGCTGGTAAAGGATATGATCTAGCTATAGTTTGGCTACAATTTATTTTTCCCCACATTCTAACAATTGCTAACATTAATTAGACATCCTTTAAGTCATATTCTATTGTACAAAATTGTTTTTTATTAGAAGGTTAGAAACTTGTGATGTCATAGTTTGGATTTAAACCTTTGTATTTGTCCAAAACTGAAGATTATTCACATTAGGTTTATGACAACTTATTTCTGACTAGTGATTTTATGTTTTTACGTACTGACCAATAGTGTTTTAATTTTGTCCAAGTATGACTCTTTTCTTCCTTACCCAGTTATGTTTTAATTTTTCTGCTGCCATCAAAGACATGGAAAGCATCGATACAGACCAAGATTGTGCAATTAGAAACACAATTGAAGAAACCAAAACTTCAAAGATGCCTAGATGAATTTGGTGAGCATTACATGAGCAAGATGGTAGTAGTGTTATCTATTGTTGTGGCATTGGGTCATGTTATCCATGGCCATTCGTTAGCACACCATGTCATTTTTTGTTTGTCGTTTGTTCTGTACAGAAGTAATATATTTCAATTTATTATTTATGTAATTGCTTTTTTGGGTTGATTTGTAATGTGCACATATACTTTTTTATGAATTTTATTTTTTACGCTATTTGTTTTTATTTTATAAATGACTATTTTTGGCAAGCTTTGCTCTCCGCTCGCCAGAAATAAATATTTTGGTTGCAAATAATTACATGCAGCGAGTTTCCTTAGACAGAAATCATTATTTTGGTCTAAAATTGACCAAAATAATTATTGCAACGATAGAAAATGCCAAAAAATACTATTTGCAGCGAAAAGAATGTCACTAAGGAAAAATACACTTTTGGTCTAACATAATTATTTCTGGAGACTATATCCGGCCAAAAAAACAAATGTCGCCGCAAAAACTTTTATTTGCATCCACTTAAAAGTTATCAAAAATGCGTCTTTAAGACAAGACTATTGCTACTACTCGGTGGCGACTTCGTTTTCGCCATAAATGACATGACTTTTTTCCGCCAAAAATACCGTTCAAGCAATATAGTATATGCCATGAAAACTTCTACATTCTGTTTGAATGAAATTTATCTTGTTCGAGCGGTGAATAGGGATGAAACTTTTTCGTCGCAAGAGCTCAAACCTATTTGAACGAGTTAGAATGCGATCGAACGGTCTAGCACAATTTTTTGAATAGGTGAAATTTTAAATTTCAAAATTTTGGGATAGGCTTTTAAGGACGAAATGGAGATGAAAATGTTTTGTAATAATTTTTAGGGACAAAATCTCAATTTGTTGGAACAAAACTTTTCGTCCCAAAAAACTGATTTCTTGTAGAGCGAGAATCCACATGCATTTTGGGTTGTTTTAATTGTAGAGGTTTTTCTTTCTTTCTTTCTTTCTTTTTGGCCATTGCTTTTTCAACTTTGCTTGCAGTCCTTCTGAGTGATTTTTGGCTCTATCAAAGCGTTTAAATTAGAGTTTGAAAATATATAGATTAGTCCAACGCCTCCAGCTACTATTTGTCATGTTTATGTATGGATAACCTCGTACTCTCGAGTCCCAAGCCCCATCTGATCTAAAGGGGTACTTTGGCTTAATCGACACAAAATGCTACTGTTTTAACTTAAAAATATGATCGATGAATTCAATGCATTGAACATCTTTTGATCAATCTTTCACAACCAATATACAGAGTATCACAATCACTATTATTCCTTTAATTCAGCATATTTTCTTGATTTCTTAGGTAAGTATCAACCAAGATCACTTTGAGCAACTGTTGAAAGTTTAACCAAATTCAATGTATGAAGACTTTTGTGCATTCTATGAAGAAGACTTTTCAGTTTTTCAAGAGAACTGTCTTTTAATTTATCAAAGTTGTCTTTTTATTTCTCGATAATGTGTCCTTTTATTTTTTCAAGAGTAAATTAATGGTTATCAAGTACGATGAGTCTTATGTGTCTCTATAAAGGCTGATGCATTATAATCTATTTTTTAATGAGTAAAAAAAGTTTAGATAAATTCCTCCCTTCAAATTGGCATCAGAGCGCCAGGTCACGATAGATTCAAACTTCTCTGGAAATGGCCCCCAACTTTGTCCAACAACAAATTTCAAAGCTTTCAAAAGAAAATTATGGGACGTGGTCCATCCAAATAAGAGCCCTGTTTGGGTCTCAAGATTTGTTGGAGACTGTTACTGATGGATTTTCAGAGCCCACAAAGGTGCAAGAAGCCACATACACTGTAAATGAGAAGCAGGCTCTTAAAGAGCAAAGAATAAAGGATAAAAAGGCATTAGTCAAACTCTATCAAGGGTTGGATGATTCTACCTTTGAAAAAGTTTCAGAAGCAACGACAAGTAAACATGCATGGGAGATTCTTGCTTCCATTTTCAAAGGAGATGAACGGGTGAGACGAATTCACCTGCAAACATTACGAGGCGAGTTTGAGACGCTTCACATGAAAGGAAGGTGAAATGGTGTCTGATTATTTCTCACGATTGTTGGTGATCGTGAATAGTTTTAAAAGAAATAATGAGAAGATTGATGACATTCAAGTCATCGAAAAGGTCATTCGATCCCTCTCTCCTAAATTTGAACATGTAGTTGTAGCTATCGAAGAGTCTAAGGACTTAGAGAAGCTTACAATCAAGAAGTTGAGAAGTTGATGGGTTCTCTCCAAGTACATGAGCAAAGGATGTAAAAGAGTGCTAATTCTACCGTGCTAGAACAAGCACGAGAGTGAAAAATGACTCCAAATGATTGAGAAAAATCCAGCCCCAACCGAGGTCGTGGCAAAGGCAGGGGGCGTGGAATCCACCAACAACATGACCAAAGTCAGGAAAGCAAAAATGCAAGAGGTCGAGGACGAGGAGGCAATTGAGGAAAAGGAAGATCCACACATGGACGTGGAAACACCAAGAACATCCAATGGTACACTATGCCTCAGATTGTTGGGACAAAGACAATGAACATGCCAATGTTGCAGAAACAACAAATGATGCTAGTAGTGACACCACCCTACTTCTTGCTTATGATGATTCAAGTTCACAATGTGAAGCTCGGTACCTTGATTCCTGTGCAAGCAATCACATGTGTGGAAAGAAAGATCTCTTTGAAGAACTCACTGAAGAAGTTTGTGGAAATGTGAACCTAGGAGATGCATCCAAACTCACACATGTGAAAGAAATGTGGTCGTGTTCCAATATGTTCCACTTGCATCTTACAACAAAGTTTGAGAATTTCTTTTATGGAATCAAAGAAAGTAAGCCATGGAAGTGGCATCTTCACTTTGGTCATCTATATTTCAACAGCCTTAGGCTAATATCTTCATCTAGCATGGTGCATGGATTACTAACGATAGAGGCACCTAGCAACGTTTGTGAAGGATGCATACTTGGGAAGCAATCACGACAACCTTTTCCAAGTGGAAAGTCTTGGAAAGCAACACAGCCATTGCAACTAGTTCACACCAACATATGTGGATCAATAGAACCCATGTCTTTTGGAGGTAATAAATATTTTATTACTTTCATTGATGATTTCTGCAGAAAAATATGGGTTTATTTTCTTAAAGAATAGTCCACTACAGTTATTATATTTAAGAATTTTTAAGGCTCTTGTTGAGAATGAAAGTGGTCACAAGCTTGTAACTCTCTGCTCTAAACGAGGTGGTGAGTACACCTCAAAATAATTTGATGAGTATTGCGGGGAATATGGCATAAAGCATCAGTTTACTATTGCTTACACACTACAGCAAAATGGAGTTACTGAAAGAAAGAATCAAACTATCCTCAATATGACTAGAACTATGCTCAAAGAGAAAGGCCTGCCAAAAGAATTTTGGGCAAAGTCTGTGGCATGCTCAACTTATCTACTCAATAGATGTCCTACCAAAAGTGTCAAGAATATGACACCTCAAGAGGCGTGGAGCGGTTCCAAACCAAGTGTCGCACACTTAAGAATTTTTGGGTGTGTTGCTTATTCCCAAGTTCCCAAAGCCCAGAAAGAAGCTTGATGATCATTGTGAGAAATGTATCTTCATTGGATATAGTGAAGATTCAAAAGCATATAAACTCTACAATCCATGAACAAAAAAAGTAGTGGTTAGTAGAGATGTTATCTTCGATGACGAAGAAGCATGGAGTAGGAAAGATGAAGAGACTACAAAAGAGCAATACGTGTTGGAGGAGCCAGAAGAAATCTCAACCGAAGTTCCACCAAGTACCCTACCATCTTCTCAACCCACCACACCATCCACAGCACATAGAACCTCTCCATCTTCTATGAGAGACAACAGTGATAGAACCTACACAAATCAAAGCAGAGCCAAGATGAGATGCCTTAAGGAGATCTATGAACAAACAGAAGATGGAGAGACTAATCTTTTATGTCTATATGCTGATCATGAGCCTCTCACCTTCCAAGAGGCTATAGAAGAAGATTGCTAGCAATCAGAGATGGTGAAGGAGATCCATGCCATCCAAAAGAATGAGACATGGGAGTTATGAACACTCCCACCAAACCAAAAGGTTATTGGTGTCAAGTGGGTGTACAAGATCAAACATACTGCAGAAGGTGAAGTTGAATGGTATAAGGCGAGATTGGTCGCTAAAGGCTACAAACAGAAGTAAGGCATTGACTATGAAGAAGTTTTTGCACTAGTTGCAAGACTTGATACGGTGAGATTGTTGATCTCACTTACTGCTCATCATATATGGAAGATATACTAACTTGATATCAAATATGCCTTCCTCAATGGCGTCCTCGAAGAAGAAGTGTTTGTACAACAACTTGAAGGCTTCATAAAGAAAGGAGAAGAAAACAAGTTGTATCGCCTAGAGAAATCATTGGGTGGCTTAAAACAAGCACCAAGGGCCTGGAATGCGGGTAGTGATAGTTACCTTCATCAGAATGGCTTCACCAAATGTCCATATGAGCATGCAATCTATATGAAGAAAAATGATTGTTGTGAATTTCTAATCATTTGCCTTTATGTTGATGATCTTTTATACACAAGAAATAGTGAGAAGACGATTGAGGAATTCAAGCAATCAATGTTTAAGGAGTTCGAGATGACTGGCAACGGGTTGATGTCCTACTTTCTTGGTATTGAAGTGATGCAGCATCATGATGGAATTTTTACATGCCAAAAGAAGTACACAAAGGAGATTTTAGAAAAATTCAAAATGGATGGTTGTAACCCTGTAAATACTCCAGTTGCAATAGGTACAAAATTATCAAAAGAAGGAGATGGGCGAGTCATTGGAACGACTCTTTATAGAAGTTTGGTTGGAAGCTTGAGATACTTGACTATCACAAGGCCTAATATTGTCTATGGAGTTGGACTCGTCTGATTAGCTGCAAAAAGAATAATGAGATAAATCAAAGGTAACTAGAATTTTGGTTTATTTTATGCTTATGGTGAAGAAGCAAAATTAGTTGGGTATTCAGCTAGTGATTGGGGAAGTGATCCAGATGAGAGAAAAAGTACTACTGGCTATAAGTTCTATCTCAATTCAACAGCATTTTCTTGGACATCCAAGAAACAAGGAAGTGTAGCTTTGTCTACCTGCGAAGCAAAATATGTGGCAGCCTCTTTCACAGTTTGTGAAGCTATATGGCTAAGGAATCTCTTGAAAGAATTAAAGCATCCACAGCAAGAACCAATAATAATTTATGTGGATAACAAATCAGCTATAAAGTTAGCAAAAAACCCAATGTAACATGGGAGAAGCAAACACAATGATACGAGATTTCATTCTTAGAGACCATGTGAAGCAAAAGACAATAGGGCCCCAATATTGTCACACCACTAAGGAAGTAGCAAATATTTTTACCAAGTCATTATCTGGTAAAACTTTCATGCAGCTAAGAGACATGCTCAGTATAATGACGTTTTGATTTAAGGGGGCATGTTGGAAGTTTAAACAAATCCAACGCATGAATTAGACTTTTCTGCATTTTACGAAGAAGACTTTTTGGTTTTTCAAGAGTGTCTTTTAATTTATCAATGTTGTATTTTTATTACCCGAAAATATGTCCTTTTATTTTTTTCAATAGTAACTTAATGGTCATAAAAAACGATGAGTCTTATGTATCTATCTAAAGATTGATGCATTGTAATCTGTTTTTTAAAGAGACTAAGAAAAGTATAGATAAATTTCTCCATTCAGGTTGAATCGATACAAAATCCCTGTCAAAAGGGAATGACTCAAGTTAGCAAAAGCAATAATCTAAAGAGTGGTGCTACTCTGCCGTCTGGGCATGTTCACTCTGTGTGCCGCCTAGTGCAATTTTCACTTTTTTTTTTTTTTTTTGCTTTTTATTTTAAATATTTTTTAAACATATTTAAATATTTTTAAAAAATAAAAAAAAATATTAATATACTAATAGTTATTTTTTTAATTATTAAAATAATTTAAAAAAATTAAATATATGAACGATAAAAAATAAAGACATGTAGTAGCATTTGTCTGATCTAAATATGCAAGGGTTACTTCTCACATTCGAACAAATGATTAATACTATACACAGCCATGCCGGCGGAGTATGCACACTGATCGAGATACTCTCAAAAGTAAAGTTTTGTAAAAAGTATCGATCCTATTTTCCATTAATTAAGCCAAGGCAGTTTGACGCTAACAACCTATTTTAAATCTTTGATGTTGCAGATAGGCCGTAAAGGGAAGAATGGATCAACATGAGACTAGATCGAAGACAGTACTTCTGGAAAGAAAATATAGATCATTATTATGAACATTTCTTATTATATATTTTACTAATAGGTAATAGATTCAGAATTTTTCTGGAATAGAGCGAGGACAAGGTCAGGTATCTAGAAAAGTTGGAATAAATATATCGAACAAGAATATACCAAATGCCTAATTGGCATATATGGTACGTACGTAGTTACTAGTTCTGGGAAATCATTAACATTTAATTCAAACTACCATGGAAAAATATTAATTTTGCAACTAGCGTACGCCATTTTAAACCCACCATGCCGTTCTTCTTAATTATATATGAACATTTACTTATTAATTATTTAATAATTGGTAATATATTCATGATTTTTCTGGAACAGAGCAAGTGAGGGCAGGTATCAATAAAAGTTAGAAAAAGTCATATATAAATAAATATATATATATATATGTCCAACAAGAATATACTGCATATGCCTTGGCATATGGTACGTAGTTGCGAGTTCTCTGGGAAATTATTAATTCAAACTACCTTGTAAAAATATTCAGTACAGATCATTACACACTCCATTAATTTGATTTGGTCGATTTGGTTGCGTTTTCAATATCTGCCAACATTAGTTAATGTTAATTAAATTAAATATATTAATTACCATAGAAGACTTGCCAATTCTCGTTGATCTTTTCTGTGCTAAGAAGAAAACTTGCATAGACCCGTTCGGTACTGCAGACTCCCCCTCAACCTATAAATAGACATGTTTCCATGCAACATATCTCATCCCTCACCAAAGCAAGAGTGTACACAACGCTAAAAGCAAGTGCTAGAGACATCCTCAAACATGCAGATCATGAAAACTAAGTACCTCGTAACAGTTGTGGCCCTTTTGGCTTTGGCTTGCTCCCTCGCCTCTGCCTATGACCCTAGTCCTCTGCAGGACTTTTGTGTTGCGGTCAAGGATCCTGCTTCTGCTTGTACGTAAACATTATCATTACTATTATTATCATTACATTCCGCACTATAAATCATTTTAAGCATCTGCATGGATTGTTTATCTCATATATGTTAATGTAACTATACTTTCAGTTTCTGCATCATATGTTTTTGTTATTTCCCATTGTTATGGGAAGTGTCTGTACGTCCCGTTTGTGATGATGATACACTACTTTTCTTTTTGCAGTATTTGTGAATGGAAAGTTCTGCAAGGACCCAAAGCTTGCCTCAGCCAATGACTTCTTCTTCTCGGGGCTAAACATTCCCAGAGACACTTCAAATCCTCTCGGGTCGAACGTCACTGCTGTAAATGTGGACAATCTAGCAGGCCTCAACACCCTAGGCATATCCTTGGCTCGTGTCGACTTTGCTCCATATGGTCTTAATCCTCCCCACATCCATCCACGCGGCACTGAATTTCTCATAGTCTTAGAGGGTACTCTTTACGTTGGATTTGTCACGTCCAACGGAGATGGTAACCGCCTCTTCACCAAAATGCTATACCCAGGAGATGTCTTTGTATTTCCAATTGGTCTCATTCACTTCCAGTTGAATGTGGGAAAGACCAACGCAGTTGCCTTTGCTGGTTTGAGCAGCCAGAATCCAGGTGTCATCACCATTGCAAAAGCAGTCTTTGGATCTGACCCAAAAATCAATCCCGATGTTCTCACCAAGGCCTTCCAGGTGGACAAGAATTTGGTCGAGTACCTTCAAAAACAATTATGGTCGGACAACAATTAGAGAAATGTTTGTAACAGCCATAACGATCCATTGCATGCATGGTTCGAAGAAATTAAGATTTACTATTTTTCGATTGTTGTAACGTACTCATAAAATTATAATTATAATGAAATAAGATGGTATTTTATTTATGCACTATCCTCTCTCTCTCTCTCTCTCTCTCTCTCTCTCTGTGGTTCTTTTTGGGTAACAGCAGCGATGGAGGTAGATCTATGTCATTGGGTCCGCAAAATATTTGTAAAGAGTAATGATACACTTACAATTTTTTTACAATTACGTACTTTACAATTCATTTTTGTAATTAACCAATGAAATCAAGCCACTTGATTAAAAGAAATTCTCAATTTTATAAAACTACAATTTTATGTAAAATAGTAAAATAGATATTGAGAGTTGTAAGGGAATCATTTTCTGCTCGAAAAACCATCGAAGCGATTGAACTGAGCCGATATCCTAGTCAGAGTTCAGAAACACCTTGGGATTACAATATCGATAAAAATTTCCTAACCAACTAGCAAAAACCAACCTAACCACTTTTTAACACTTAATGGAAAACAACTTATTTAAGCTTACGTATAAAATTAAAAAAGGAACACTTCAAAAACAACTGTGTAAGCATCTATGAAAACCATAGAGTATTTTGCTTATAATGTACATTTGCTTATTTCTTAGTGATGTTCTTCTAGGGAATTACAAAGAAAAACATGTTCGTTTTTTGAGTTGTTTTAACTCTTGACCCGACCCTACCCGACCCACCCTAGGCATATCCTTGGTTCGCGTCAACTTTGCTCCATATGGTCTGAATCCTCCCCACATCCACCCACGCGGCACTGAATTTCTCATAGTCTTAGAGGGTACTTTATACGGTGGGTTTGTCACGTCCAACGGAGATGGTAACCGCCTCTTCACCAAAATGCTATACCCAGAAGATGTCTTTGTATTCCCAATTGGTCTCATTCACTTCCAGTTGAATGTGAGAAAGACCAACGTAGTTGCCTTTGCTAGTTTGAGCAGCCATAATCCATGGGTCATCACCATTGCAAATGCAATCTTTGAATCTGACCCAAAAATCAATCCCGATGTTCTTACCAAGGCCTTCCAGGTGGACAAGAATTTGGTCGAGTACCTTCAGAAACAATTCTGGTCGGACAACAGTTAGAGAAATGTTTGTAACAGTCATAATGTTACGGAAGTTTAATAAGGAAAGAGCATATTTGGAAACTATGGCTAGAGAATAATTGTCATATCAATTAGCATTTATTTCATATATTTTCCATGTATTTCGTTAGCTGAATAAGGAGTTGAGTATAAGTATATAAGAATGCTATCAATAAAGCCATTGGAAAAATTATTCTCAAACTTCGGTTTGTTAGAGGTGAGGTTCCTCTTAAACCCACATTCATTTTTGTTCAAATATTTGTTCAACATAGGTAGAGCACGTAAGAACGATCCGGTGTCATTTCCCGTTGATCCACCTGTAGCATGTTCCATCGCTAGAGCTTGTAACATTTTGGCATCAGTGCAGGTCATGGCGGATCCCCAAAGTTGAGCGCTTGGAACAACAAATGGCTAACTTTGGGAGCATTATGGAGCACCTCATGAAGAAATTTGAGGAGACTAGTGTAAAGGTAGATTCATTGGCCAGCAAGAGTATGGGGTATGGATAAGGTTTGGGGTCGAGGAATAGAAACGGAAGAAACTGACAAGGCTGAGAAATTACCGTTAGCAGTATACCACTTGGCGAGAGAGGTGCAGATGTGGTACCAACTATTCAAAGACACCAAGGAAATCGCATCATGGGAGGCTCTAAAAAGAGAACTCCAAACCCGCTACGGACCCACCATGTTTGAGGATCACTTTGGCACTTTGAGTAAGCTGTGTCAAATCGGATTAGTCCGAGAATATCAACTACAATTTGAGTAGCTTTTGAGTCGAGTTGGGGGTTTGGCTCCCACTCATCAACTGGGATGCTTCATTAGTGATCTCAAGGAGCCCATACGCACGGATGTCCAAGCGGCACAACCAGCATCCATCACGGATGCTATTGGATTATCCCAACTCTTTGAAGCAAGGCACGCAAAGAGGCCAATGACAGTTGAGGCCAAATGACTTGTGACTATGGAAGCCACACCACCTCCGCAACCCTCAGCGAGTTTGTCAAGACAAAAGCACCACCAATTCGGCGCCTCAATCCTAGCGAGTCACAAGAGCTAAGGAAGAAGGGACTTTGCTTTAAATGCGACGATAGCTTTGTACCTAGCCCTCGTTGTAAGAAGTGTTTCTGATTGAAGGAATTTATATGAAGGAGGAAGGAATGGATGGAGAATAAGAGAAAGTGGAGCGAGCAAATTTCATGGATGAACCTGTGATCTCATTGCACGCTATTGTGGGAACAACATCGCCTCAGACCATGAGGATCAGAGGAGTAATCAAGGGTCACAGCATTACCGCTCTTCTCGACTCTGGAAGCTCCCACAATTTTTTAAATGCCTCTTCTGCAAAGGCAATGGGCTTGTCACTATGGCACACGCAAAGAATGAAGGTAATGGTCGCAAATGGAGAGAAGCTTAACTATAAGGTCGTTGCGATGGGATCCAAATACTTTTCCATGGTAAGGAGTTCACCATTGATTTTTTCTTGTTAGCAATTGAAGGATGTGATGATGTCCTCAGCACACAATGGTTGCATACGTTGGGGCCAATATGGTGGGATTTTACAAAGCTTGTGATGAGCTTTGATTACAAGGGGAGCAGAATGGAGTTGAAGGGGATTAAGGGGCCGACACATAAAGTACTTCCCACCATTCCCAGAGAAATCGATGCACCAGCCACCATTTTTTCAGTTAATCTAGGTGCTGATTTTGAAAGTCCTTAGGCAGTTCCATCACACCTAGAGAAATTATTACAAGAGTATGGTGATTTTTTTCCAAACCTGCGGGGCTCATGTGAGGCCTTACCACTATCCGCACTATACAAAGGGAGAGATCGAAAAGTTGATATCAAGCTTGCTGCAATCTGGGGTTGTGCGACCCAATACCAGTCCCTATTCATCACCAGTGTTAATGGTAAAAGAGAGAGATGGCTCATGGTAGCTTTGTGTTGATTATAGGACCCTCAACCAAATCATGGTAAAGGATAAATTTCCGATACCCATTATTGACGAGTTGTTGGACGAGTCAAATGGGGCCAAGAATTTTTCGAAGTTGGATCTTCGCTCAGGTTACCACTAGATTAAGATGCACGCCCGGACATAAAAAATAGGGGTGGGCAGCGGGGCCCCACACCCTGCTGCTCTGCCCCCATCCACCCAGCATCTAGCGCCCCTAGCGGGGGCAGGGAACAGGGAGGGCCCAACCCCACCCCGCTCCAGCTTACATGTTTATATATATTATATATAAACATAAATTTATATTTATATTTATATTTTATAAATTGTGTATATATAAATATATATATTACAATTTGTTAGACTTGTTCACAAAGTATACACTAGCAAATTTAAAAACTACATAGTTTAAAAACTAATACACTACAACTACATAGTTTTTAAATTATAATCATATTTATAAAATTTACAATTTACAATTTGGGTCTAAAAATGTATTTTTAATCACTTTTGGACCTAAGAATAATTTTTAAACTTGGTGGAATGTAGTCCATTTTTTAAGTAAACATGAGGTAGGGCGGATTCCAATCCACATCGCACCCCGCCATGGAATCCGCCTTGCCCCCCGCCCCCCTCCCACCAGGGCAGGGTGCTGGGAAAGGGTGGCCCCACCCTATAGGGGGCAAGTAGCACCCCTAATAGAAAAAATGGCATTCTGTACTCACCATGGACATTACAAGTTTCTCGTGATGCTATTGGGCTTACCATCGCCCCATCAACGTTTCAATCCCTCATGAACGAAGTCTTCAAGCCCATGTTGTGGAGGTATGTATTGGTATTTTTCAACGACATATTAATATATAGTCAAACTTGGGAGGACCATTTGTCGCACCTCAAGGTTGTACTAGACATGTTGCAATCTAACAAGTTGTTTGTAAGGATGGATAAATGTCAGTTTGGGCAGGGGCGATGGGACACTTTATATTCGAACGTGGAGTTGCCATGGACCCAGAGAAGGTAGCAATAATGACCAAATGGCCCCAACCAAATTCCGTTAAAGCTCTTCGCGGGTTCCTAGGTTTGACGGGCTACTGTCTAAAATTCATCCGCAACTATGGGCAGATCGCGAGACCACTGACACAGTTGCTCAAAAAAGATGCCTTAAAGTGGAATGAACGAGCCAAATCTCCCTTCCTTCAACTCAAGCAAGCATGAAAACAGGCCCTGTTCTAGCACTTCCGAATTTTTCTAAGTCGTTTGTGGTGGAGTGTGATGCCTCCTAATTCTATTTGGGGGCGTTGCTCATACAAGAAGGAAGACCCGTGGCATATTTTAGCAAGGCACTCCAAGGTCGCAACTTGAGTCAATCGACGTATGAGAAAGAAGTCATGGCACTAGTGATCACCATCCAAAAGTGGAGGCCATATTTACTCGGCAGCAAGTTCATCACCCGCACTGATCATAAGAGTTTAAAGCACTTGTGGGATCAAACCATTACCACGGAAGCTCAACAAAAATGGCTAGTCAAATTAATGGGCTACAACTTCGTGATTGAATACAAAATGGGGGGTGAGAACTCAGCAGCAGACAGCCTATCTCGACCCGGGGAAGAACAATTGGAGCAGGGGAATTTTTTTGCTCTCAGCAGGCCACTTCCCAGCTAGATAGAAACCATAAAGGAAGAAGTCTTCAATAAATTGGACTTACAAATGCTAGCAAAGAACATTCAAGCAGGAGAGGCAATTGGACCATGAAGCGTCAAGTCTAGACTCATTTTTTATAGGGACTAGATTTATCTAAGGGCCAACTCTCCACTTATACAACCCACCCTCAGCGAGTTCTACACCGGCACCTATGAGGGCTTTCATAAAATGTGGCAACTGCTCAAATCAGTTTTTTATTGGCTAGGAGCAAGGACTCAAGTGAAGACCTTCATATGAGAGTGTGATGTCTGTCAGTGGCACAAGAGTGAACACACCAAACCAGCATGCCTCCTCCACCCGTTGCCCATTCCGATTACTGTGTGGTCAGACATATCCATGGATTTTATAATTGGGCTCCCCAACTCACATGGTAAAAATGTTATTTACCTTGTGGTGGATCTGCTATCGAAATTTGAACACTTTATGCCTCTCAAACACCCATTTACGACAGCAATGGTGGCTCAAATTTTTTTCAAAAATGTGTTCAAGTTATATATGGACTTCCAACATCATTGTGTGTGATCGGGACCCAACTTTTACTAGCAGATTTTGGCTTAAGCTCTTCCAACTACAAGGCATCAAGTTCAATTTAGCTCCTTTTATCATCCACAAACAGACGAGCAAACGAAGTGGTTAACCGCACACTTGAAATGTACTTGCACTGCTTCATAAGCGGCACCCCAACTGCGAGGGTTAAATGGCTTCCATGGGTCGAATACATTTATAATACCAGCACACATTGTAGCACTGGTTAGGCCCCTTATGAAGTAGCCTATGGCCGAAAGCCTCCAACACTTCTCTCATATGTGCAAGGAACAGCGAAAGTCGAAGCCGTAGCTCAAATACTTACTGACAGAGATCAACTCATCAAGGAGGTGCGCCTCAAGCTTTAGCAAGCTCAAAAATGAATGAAGCTTCAGTATGATCGAGGTCATCAAGGAGGTGCGCCTCAAGCTTCAGCAAGCTCAAAAATGAATGAAGCTTCAGTATGATCGAGGTCATCAAGAGAGGAGTTTTCAACCAGGTGACTTAGTTTACGTGCGCCTACAGCCTAGGTAGAACACGGTTGAGAGAAGGGCAAATAAGAAGCTGCAATCCTTCCAAATAGTCTTGGTTACGCCGATGCATTTCGATTTCGTTGTTGTGCTGCTACTGCCAAAACTGGTTCAGAACCCGATGGAATTTGTAGTATTTGGGATCTTTTACTTATCCCACCTCATTCGGTCTCTTAGGTTCAAGAAGCTCGATCAACCTTTGCTCTAATAAAGATGTGAAGAAATCTTCAACATCCTCATTTCAAAAGGAAGATTCTTTTTCTTTTTGTTCTTTTAGGGTCTTAACATTCTAGAACGCATTGGGTAGGTGGCCTATCAACTTGATCTTCCTCCAGGCTCGCGCATCCATCTTGTATTCCATGTGTCACTCTTCAAAATAAAATTGGGCAACAGGGTAACGACATAGACAAAACTTCCAAAGGCCAAACCCAACTCAACACCAGTCACACCCCAAGCAATTCTAGCGAATCGAGGCCAGGGAAATAAAACAGAAGTTCTCATTCATTGAGTCAGCAGCAATCCAGAAGAGGCCACCTAGGAAAGCTAGGCTTCTATCAAGATGCAATTTCCGGAATTTTTCCTTAAAGGACAAGGAAAATTTTGGAGGGAGGAGTGTTACGGAAGTTTAATAAGGAAAGAGCATATTTGGCAACTATGGCTAGAGAATAATTGTTTTGAATAGGCAGTCTTGCCTTATTTCAGAAACATATCAATTAGTATTTATTTCATATATTTTCCATGTATTTCGTTAGCTGAATAAAGAGCTGACTATAAGTATGTAATAATGCTATCAATAAAGCCATTGGAAAAATTATTCTCAAACTTCGGTTTGCTAGAGGCGGCTTCCTCCTAAACCCACGTTCATTTTTGTTCAAATATTTGTTCAACATAGGTAGAGCACGTAAGATCGATCTGGTGACATTTGCCGTTTATCCACCCGTAACACGTTTCGTCGCTAGAGCTCATAATACATAACGATCCATTGCATGCATGGTTCGAAGATATTAAGATTTACTATTTTTCAATTGTTGTAACGTACTCATAAAATTAAAATTATAATGAAATAAGATGGTATTTTATTTATGTACTATCCTCTCTCTCTGTTTTTCCCCCCTTTTGGGTAACAGCACAGTAGTGGAGGTAGAGCATTCATAAGGTTGAGCAAAATGCTCGTAAAAACCAGCCAATAGACCAAACTGAAACAAGAACGATCAAATCAATCGATATTTGATTTTGGTTCGATCGATATTGAGTCGAAAATAATAAGAAAAAAGACGACTTGTTCCTGTCTATGATCAGCTGTAGGCCTATGCAAAAAGGGCCTTGGCACGATCCGTCCGAGAGACCCGCATTTTTCAACCCGAACAAATACAGGTTCATGGGGTCAAAATTTAATTACGGGTTTTATACCAACAACCCGTCGAATCCGTCGAAACCGAAAGAAAAACCTTATCTTAGACTAAAAAACAAAAACATCTCAAACTCGAAAACGAAAACATCATTGCAGAGGTGCATTCTCTCGGTAAGATTTAGGTTTTCTACTCTTGGGTAGGCCCGTGGGTCGAAGAATGAGTGGCAGGGCTGGGGATGTGTTTGGGACTTTGGGTCTGTTGCAGGATGAAGGGAGAGAACGTGGTGGGTGTTTTGGTCGATCTCTCTAAAAACAATTACTCGGCATTTTTTGTTTGGGACGAGCTCGTTAGGGTTTACAAAGAATTTATGTTTTCCCCCACTGTTTTCGATATATCCTTTACAGGGTCAGATGTTGGCCATTTTAGCTGGGAAAATTTTCTTTTCACTACAACCATCAATGCAGCAAATTTCTCACCGCCAATGTAGCCATTTCCTCAGACTAGCATGGTTGCTTCAGCCTACTCAACGGCAAAGCAAAATAAAGTTGACCAATGTTGGAACAGAAGACTTGAGTTGAAACTATGGAGATCGAATGTTGGAACCCTAGATCTGGGAACAGAAGACTCAAAGTTGAAGATGATGAAGTGGAGAAGGCAATTGGGCTGAGGTCGTGGGCTTTGTTGCAGTGTCTGTTGAAGGCTAGGCTGGGAACTGTGGGCTTTATTTGCTAAATGTCGAGTCATATAGGTTCAACCCGGTTCCATTTTATCTGGGTTGGCGCCTTAATTGATGTCGGTCGGGTCGGGCGCAAACCCGATTATTCCTAGTAGTTGCCACATCTCTAGCGAGACCCCTCTCTCTCACGCAATTTTAAGAAGAGGGGCTCTCTTTTTTTCTTTTTTCTTTTTGAAGATGAAGACAATACCCAATTTTATTAAAAATATATCCTTTTAACGGAAAAGTTATGGTTCAAAAATACCTTAGGATTACAATATTAATAAGACGGTCCAAACCAAGTTGCCAAAAACTGCTTTTTAACACTTCAAAAGCAAGAGTGTAGCCAGATAGGAAGAACTAATTAAAGAGTATTTTGCTTAGAATGTAAAATTTGATGACTCCCCAATGGAAGATCTGATAGATTTTCAAACATCGATTCCGTTTGCTTATTTCTTGGCAACATTTTTCTCAAGCAATTACAAACAAAGATATACACATGTTCGAGTAGAATAGATTATTGACAAAATTGTAAGCTCAAGGACTTAAAGAATGGGTTGAACACGTCCATAGTACAAGTCAGAATTTGAAATATATGTATGCATATATATATGTATGTATGTATTACTCCAAGGCCTCCAGCTACTATCATGTTTGCTTATGGATAGCCTCCTATTCCTTGAAGTCTTCTCCAACCAATATAAAGAGTATCACAATCACTATTCCTTTAAGTCAGCATAGTTTTAGGATTTCTTAGGTACAAGTATCAACCAAAACTTTGAGCAACTACCGATGTCTTAAGGTTTTACAGTACAAACGGTGAACCAGCAATATATGTCGCTGATTTTGTTTCTTGGTCTAAAACGATACAAAATCCCAGTCAAATGGGAATGGCTCGAGTAAGCAGAAGCTATAATCTAAAGATGGATTTCTATACAAACTCTAATTCCTACGTTTTTGTACAGTTGGAACGAGATATACTCAAAGTTACTTCCCACATTCCCAGGAAGAACAAATGAATACTATACACAGCCATGCCGGCGGGCTTATGCACACTGAAATACTCTAAAAAGTAAAGTTTGGGAAAAAATGTTTCAATCCTATATAGGTCGTGTAATACTCATCTTCCCATGAACATCACGAACGAGGGTGGTCAGCTCGGGGAAAACAGATACGAGTAATAATTCTAGTGCTTCATATGCAAGGTTCTTCACACAGATAGAAGACTGCAATTTACAACAAATCATATTCAACTTCTTGGTAAGAAATAAAAAGCCTAAAATAGAGATTTTTTAATATAAAAAGAAATCAGCATTGAGAAGGAAAAGAGGCTTGACCTGAGTGAAATAATATATGTCCCTCGCACAACGCCTGTACTGCTTTTGCCCAATCAAGCTGACCAAGGCAGTTGGAGCTCCATCTGAAAGATGTGGAGGTTAATGTCATCTCATAACTCGGGTCACGTTAGTCTGTGCCAAGCTTGCTAAGAGTAGTTTGCCTATTTCCTAATATCTAAACCTCAAGATAATATGTCCTTCAACATGTTATCAGAGCATGCTCTATTAGATCTTATGTTCAGCTCTTACGATCCCCACGGAAGTCTCTCCCTTTTAACATTTTTTTTTCTCTATTTATTTTACCTATTAAAAAAAGAGACATTTTTTCTTCGTTTTAACATTTTGCCATACTCGCATGTCTAGGGTTCTTTGGTGGGGCTAAGACAAAGGTGGGGATCTTAGTGGATTGATTAACATAATTGGTCCTCTTCATAGAGATCATGTCGATGCAATGAAAAAAACAAGAAAACACACAAGACTCGTGAGGAATCTAAGAATACCCCAGATGAAACACTGTGACATGCATATATACCTATTGCCAATTTTTAGTCCTATTAGCTTATAATGAAGTCTGGAGTTTCCCCTTCAATTATGAGCAAGGTGATGGCTGGTCAATACGTAAGAGCAGTTTTGCTATTTCCAAATATCCAAAGTAGAGCCACAATTTAGTTTTCTGGTATAAGATGTGCGCATAACCAGATAGGAAAAACAATAAAATAACATATAAAATTTGATGTTACAAAAATAGGCTAATCTAAGAAACCATAACGTATAGCCTCAAGATTTGAGCTCCGGAGATTCTGCAAATCTCTGGTGTTGAAACTATCCCATAATGAGAAGCCTCTAGTAAAATCCTAAGTAGGGCTGTACAAAAAACCGGCCAACCAACTGTCACCGACTCAGACCGGCCGCCGGAGCTCAGAACCGGCCGAAACCGGCAGGGAACCGGATGGCCATCGGTGGTAAATTACAAAAACCGGCGTCGGCTAGTTCGGTTCGCAGTTTGAACCAGCAAAAACAGAAAAATCGGCCGACGTCAGCAGACCCTTTTTTTTAAAGATATATACTATTATTAAACGACGCCGTTTCACTTAAATAAGTGAAACAGCGTCGTTCTGAATCTTTAGTTTAAAAAAAAAAATAAAGAGAACGGCACTGTTTGGCATAAGCCAAACAACGCCGTTCCTTCCTAGGGTTTAAACAACCCGTGCCCTCCTCATCTTCTCATTTCATCTACCTCGCATCTGCCATCTCCAGACTCCAATCTCCATTTCTCCATTTTCGTTTCGAGCCTCAGGCCCTCAACAGACAACGACAGCGGCCAACCCCCTCATTTGATCCTCTCCACTCTCAGGCGGCGGCATCGGCTGCAAGTAGCGGCCCAGCCTTCCACGTCCCTCCGGCAAACGGCGCATCCCACGCCCAAAACCGATAAACCGACCGTGAACCAGCAGGCAACCGAACCAGCCGGTTCTGCCCCCTAGCTCAGTCGATTTCGACCGGTTTGTGCCTCATTTTTACCTAGCTCGGTCGGTCTCGGTTTCTCCTCGGAACCGAACCGAAATGTCGCTTTTTCAGCACTAATCCTAAGCACTTGCAACAAACAATGGTTTAAAGGGGGAAAATAATTCAAATTGCTCATTCAAATATTTTCCCATGAACAGACATCCAAAATCCCACATAAAAATACAGTGCATTTGTTTACACAAGGGATACACATGCCCTAGAAATTAATTTAAACTAATTAATTAGAAAATATCTCATTATGATTACTTGGGTCCCATTAAACTAGAATAGTCTGAAAGACAATATATGGTGAAACACATTCAGATTCTTAGTGAAAATTAAATTTAAAAAAAACAAAAAAACAAAAAAAGAGTTGCTTAAGCCCAAGACAAGCAGTCACAACTTTCCTAGCATCAAATACCAAATGGCTATTGAGAAATCTGGAATTTATGGTATAGACAAAAAATAAAGCGAAAAGGAAAACATAAGTATAAAAAATAATAATAAAAACAGAAAAATCACTGCCTGGCAAACTAAGGAAACAATCTCCAAAGATATCAACCACAAGTCGCAAGATAAAGGACATTTCACAACTGAATGACTTCAAAAGAGTAATAATTGAACTATTAAAAGTGAATGTTACTCACCAAATAACATTTTCTTGACATCACTTGCTCGGCGAGCTGCCTGAAGCTGTTGTTCGAAAGACACCAATGAGGAGACCTTACTGCCACCAAATTGATTTGTAGTTTGAAAAGGTTTTTGATGAGGTTCAGTATCATCGTCGCTACTTGGACTGTTCCGTAATCTTAGGAAGAATGTGCCATCGGGCCAGAGAATCTGGAAGAAAGACAATTTATCAAAATATTTGCAAATGGAATTTCATATTTTCTGGTTTTTCCATCCAATCGCAAAATGTTTAACGACATCAAATAATTTTGAGAAGGGACCCACTTTTAAAATAACCATAAATCTTAGAACAAGCAATGTGAAGCAGTAGCACGACTACTTCTCATCTCTGAGCAACTAAACAGAAATCTAATTTCAGCTTTAAATAAAAAAGAGACTCATATATGGTTATTACAGATTATATTTAGAAAGTAAAGTGGATAAAAAGAAGAAAAAATATCTGATCATGTCTGGGGGAAATCTGTTCTTCAACCTCCTCATAAAATCAATAAAAATCAACAGGTGTATGTAAGAAAAAAAAAAGTTCTACTCGATGTTTTCTACATGTATGAAATTGTCAAAGATATTCTACCACCTCAAATGTCCAGAACCAGCATGCACATGGCTTTTTACAGTACTAGTTCTATCAACAAATCCAGAGCATTAAATTCATGCACAACCTTTCAGTTTGAAAGTCTACAACGTGAAGTTGACAAAAAATATTTAGTTGGTAGACCCATTCCAACAAAACGATGACAGTTATTATTGGTGGGGTTGAATCCTTACATCTTGAATCCATCGAATCCCTTGAGCAATAATTTCATCTCTCCGCAACCAATGAATCTGCCTCAAGAGCCAGTCATCAATTGCATCTTCCATTATTAACTGTAATATTTGTTTTGATATCCAAAAAACCTGTCTTCTGCATCAACATAAATAAGTATTAAGGGCCAATCAATCACAGTGATCAAATAGATTATAGCATCAGTGCATGTTATCATCCCTAATACAATTAGGTCAGTCCAAAAGACCAAAATTGCACAAAGGCCTAGATGATAGAGATAAGTATCCTAAAAGCTATAAATGATTTTTTATAAACATGTAATGGGACAACAAAATGGTCATGCCTGGAACAAGATGAATATGAGTGAATATCAAATCTAGAAAGATCAAGAAACACCCAGACCAGTAACCAATGTCTAACAATCAAAATAAGAAAAAAAAAGATCAGTTATAAATACGTCTCAGGTGGAAAAACTAGACTATTACAAATAAAAGGGAAAAATCCAAAAAAAGCACGTCCCTCAGGAAAGAAAACAGCACAGCAATGGAAAAAACATAATTGAGAACCAAGCCAAGCTTGACACATGGCACGACCATCATACCAACTGAATCATGCCCAAAGACGAGATGCTCAAGAGATTAAATGCTGAAGGTGATCACGTGACACAAAAAGAGAACTAAATGAGGAATGTAGGAACCAACTACAAGAACACGCATGTGAGCGCGCGCACACACACAACAAGGCAGATTCAGGGATAGAGTAACCAATAAATAATACAGGCAAGAAAGAATTTTAAAGAAAGAACGCTACACCATCTGCTCCAAGCATTTCCAGAAACATCAACTCAGTGAAGAGCTTGAGCATGCTTCACATATACTCCAAAACAAATCAATATAACAGAAAGACAATCGTCCCAAAAAAAGGCATACAGCATAATACAATTTTAAAAATACTTCTGCAAACTGGAAGACAATGCATTAGTACAGCATCTAAGCAAGTCTCCATTGTTATATGACTGAGTTAAAAAATTCTGATTAAGGCAAAGTAATTGCTCACCTCAGCCAGCCTCTTCTCTTGAGCTGAAATATATTATCGACTAGATTCAACAGAGGAACACTGACGTTAGGTGGAGTCCACTGTAAGAAAATATAACCGTAAACAACCACAGTGTTTCAAAAAACAACAAAAACACACAATGATGGCAATATTAGTTGGTTACATGAACTAGGATAGGTATTATGGAACATACAGGGTATCTTGACAGTAGATGTGATTCATAAAATGGAAAAGAAAATGAACTTGGCTAAAATCATGATACCTCAGGTGGCATTCCAACTGGGTCCTCCAAATGATCTGATATTAAACTTGTTACTGGAAATCCACCTCCGGGTATTCCAGATTTCACCATTAAATCATGTCTCTTCTCAGAGCTTGAGTTCATAGGCTCTTTGCTATGTTTGATTACCCGAGGCGGAAAACTCTTCGAATTCACTTCATTGTCTGAATGCCACTCACTAGCATTTACACTACTGACTTCCTCACGGCCATCATTCTCATCGTTGTGGCCTTCATCATTATCAGAAAAACTATTCGTAGTTTCTACAGAATAATGACTTGAAATGTGTCTATTTATCTCATCCACATTCCAGGGCAAGTTCCTGATGGTTGCTGAAGAAGAAGCTTCGTTAGAGGGTGATGGACCAACAACTTTACGCACTAATCCATCTGAAACTCCTCTGAATTGGCGAACAATATCATCCACTGCATCATCCACATTGACTGTTTGAATTGTCCAAATTAGAAACTAATAGTAAAATGTAGGCGGAAAATGATAAGCCAAGGAAAAATTGGCACATTGATCAACATTTTGTTCATAGGACAAACAATTATCGTCATGAACAGCTACAGAAGCCACCCATGAGGGGTTTTAAGAAAAATTGAAGATGAAGTATTATGGTTCTACTCTCTTTTTTGATGATGCATGTACTAAGAAATTAAAAGGAAACGCCGTTGTTCACAAAAAGGCTCCCCCTCAACAAGTGGCCAGAAAGCAAAAGAGCAGCACAATTTTGAACAAATAATCAGCCTCTCTTTCCCATAGATGGTTGATACCATGCAGGATAACCTGTCTTTATTCATCGGTAACTATGTGAAGAAGCCAGCAAAATTTTCCTTCCCAGAAAAGCAAATTTCAAAAGTAATTAAAGATTTAAAGTGAGAAAAAAACTAATAACCAACTTAAAAATCCATAAGTAACAGCCTACTTTACATACAGATGGAAAACTGTCTATGTTAATAGAAGGACATGGGAAAATGACAAATGGTAGAGAAAGGGGTAGTGTCGCAAATTGTACCCTAAATCATTATCATCCTGGCTACCGACGATGTTTCTTATGATAAAGTCTTTCTGTATCCTTAGGAATTCTGTTCATCTTAAGAAGTTGATTTGTTTGGTAGGTAGGGGCCCTATATCCCAATTTCATGCTAATCCCTCCACTTTCAGTATTCACATGTCTATTTATCCCCCAAAAAGAGGGAGGGGGAAGAAAGACGCACTCATATTAAGAACCTCTTATCATAAGCGTCAGTTCAGTCCCCATATTACATAATCAGCAAAACTCTTTCCGAATGACATATTTAGCAAGACAACCACTGTCAGTATTTATTTCTTTTTATTGACAACAACTACCACTTAATAAAACTCGTATCCATTTTCCCAGAACTGACAACAATCTATCAGCAGTCCATCAACTTGTGTTGCACCATCAGGCTTATAACAAACTAACAAGCAATTCAGAGAGGTAACAGAAATTGATCACCAGCAGAATGATTTGCATGCCACCACACTAAATACTTACAACATAGACACAGAAATTGCTAGGGTGATACAGAAACCAAGAAGGATAACCACATACCTGCCAGGGTTCTCATCACTGAGGAAGATTTCCCAAAAGAGTAATTCTTCACAAAAGAAAAAAAAAATTAGGCAACACGTGCACCAAAAACCCTCGTCTAAAATTGATCTAACAAATTTCAAGAAGATGCACACCTTAGAGGAAACACTCAAAAAATCCCACACTTCATGCTGTTCAGCAACATTGGCTATTGACAGGAGATCCTGGGAAAGACAGCAGATTAAGAGCAACAGAAATATGTACAAAAATGAATTCCTACAAGAACAACACAGCAGGGGCTACTTAATACTTGCAGATATTTATCAAGCTGAATGCAGCGCTGATGAACAAAAGCATCTTCTGTGCTTGATGAGAATATCCTTTTTGGAGGCAGATGTAATGTATAATTAGGAATGTCTTTAAGATGCCGATGCAATCGCTCAAAATTCCTGTATCTGCACAATAACAATATTGTCAATAGAACAATTAAACCCGGAGGAAAATCCAGATACAGATGGACTGAAGATAATCTTGAATTCACGAACTTCCATTGCAATTAAAAGCAGCAGTTAGAGCAAAATAATTTTAAAATAATATAAAACCATACTGTAGTAACCATGATAAAATTATGATAGATGTGAATGCGACCTTCTTTTGACAAACCAAGTCTTATTTTCTGCATCTGTCACTGCAATTGAATAAACTGCAAAAGATTTTGACCCAAGTTTCTCAAAATATGCTCCCATGACCTGCAGAGAAGTAGACAACACAAGAGTCAAGTTAGACTCAGGGAAGGCATTTATATAGCAAATAAAAGAAAGCAACTTAATTAATATCATCTTTCCTGAGGATTCCACTGTGAGCTCAGTCTATTAAGTTTTTAATCACACGACATTTACAGCAAAAGAATGCTCACCCGGCACTTGAGCTTGGGAACTTGTTGTGCTTCACTGTGAAGCACCACATCCGAAGCAGTCTTACCACTATACTCTCCACTGTGCTGGCCGAAAGTGGAGCCGTAGAACTCAGAAATAATGGGCCCTCCATGTCCTCCTGTTGATTTCTTCTCTGTATCAGGTTGGGGTATCAAAGCAGAAGTGCTATTAGATCTCTTGAGCGGATGTTTATTTCCATCAGTTACAAGACTACTAGTATGCTCCAACACATCAAGAAGATTCCCTCCCTCGAAATAGAATTCCTTGTTAGGAACTTGAGAGAAATCTTCTTCAGTTTCATTCTCATCACTTAACATATCCTCAACACTTAGTCGATGACTTAGCTGCTTTTTACCTACCTCATCTTTTCCCATAGGCAATTCATGGCTGTTGGCTAACATTTCCTTTCCCAGGTCTTTACTGGATATAGCACAATTTATTACAGAACCCTTTCCTATAGGATCTTGAGAACCTACTTTAATATTCTTCTGCTCTTTCTTTTTATAATTTCTTCCTTTCGTCCACATGTTCTCAAGATTTTCAGGGGTAAGAACTTCAGTTCTTCTCTGGGTTGCAGCCTCCAGCATTCGTGCCCAATCAGCAGACTGGTATTTCATAGGCTTTTCAGTGCTGTAATCCAAGGATGTTTCTCTTTGATTGCCAATTTTAGCCATTATCATATCAGTCCCTTGATTAGAGGATAAATGCTTCCTTGAGGTAGAATCCACATTCTGTACACCCCCTGATGCAAGAGGATGATCACGAGGATGAGTTGCCTCATTGGTTGAATGATAATTACTTCCCCCTTTAAGGCTGTCATCTTTAGCAGCAAGCAAAAGGTATTCAATCAACTCATTGATGTACCTGATACATACACGTGTTAAAATCTTACTCCTGAAAATTTTGAGAACAAGTGGACGAAAGGAAGATATTTTTTTTCAAAAAAAAAAAGAACATATGTACAAAAGGATAATTTAGATACTGGGGGAATCTAAAATGTTCTACACAACCACTGTCAAGTGTCAAGTCCATAATAGTCTCCCTGTATTTTTCAAGAAAAAAAGCCAAGATGAATAATATACACTGAAATCAGTTTATGGAGATTTTAAGATAAACAAAGCTTTAAGCAACTATTCTATTCTTTTTCTTTTTTCTTTTTTCTTTTTTCTTTTTTTTTTTTTTGGGGGGGGGGGGGATATGAATACTACCACAAAACATTGAACAAATCGTTCAAGAAACTTACGCAGGGCATGCAAAATTCATAACTGGTTGCACAACTAGGCATGTTACAAGTTCCCGAGCAATAGATCGAATCAAAGGAGACTGAGCTTCTCGTGGTCTTAGTACCACAGCTAACACTCCTCCTATCAGCCGTTGAAGAACCTGTGAAAAGCTACAAAACATCAAGCAGATTCAAAAGAAAAATCAAAGAGAAAAATGCATTTCCATTAGAACACTCCACTCACACCTTGTACTCACTCTCAGGAGATATCAATGCTGGATGAAGCTCCTTAGAAGCCATAAGATGGTGTTTCAATCTCTCATCTCTCTCCTCAGAAGACAGTGTTTCCATAACTTCAACACCTATAGCAGCTTGGTTCCTTCTGAAGGTGTCCAAGTGATTCCCAATTAAATCAACAATATCCCTGAAAATTTTGAGAGCCATTTAATTCTGACATTCAAGTATCCAGGTCTATTGTCCCCTGAAAAGCTTCTTAATGAAACATATTCTTTTCTTGTACCAGCAACCAGTAAAGAAAGGCACAAAAAAATTACCTTGTAAGCAAGTCGACGAGGTTTAACTCTTTAACTCTTCCCGAGATTTCACCAAGAGCCTCCATGACTATGGCATGTATATGCTGAGGGAACTCGCTGTCTGGTGTAATTTCCGAATACCACAAATCCACTACAAAATCCTTCAATATTTTGTCAATAAAATCATTCATTGCAGCCTCAACAACAGGAGAATCGATTTTCCTTTTCCATTTTGGAGGGGGAGGCATGGTAGAAAGCCGTGAATCATTCACTGACAACTGTTTCTTCTCCAAATGAGATAAATGTGTTCGTAGGCGAACTGATCGATCCTTCCAACGGAAATCTACCGCATTAAAAAGAATGCGCAGTGCAGAAACAAACAGAATTGCTAGGGGTATATTCATCCACATTGATTTACTGGTATCTGCGAGGAAAAAAAAAGAAAGAAAGAGTTGATAGCAAACACGCTACATCAACAGCTGAAGGAATGTAAATTATAAGTCCCGCATCGAAATTTTCAAGATGATTATCCGACCAGATTTATCATTAAACTGAGCCAGCTGAATGCGGATAGGAACTAGAAGTCATGAAATGCCCCACATAAGATTTTGGCTTGGCGGAGTCTAGTTCTTCACAGTTATAAAATTAAAAAAATAATAATAATTTAAAAAAGACACATACAGACCATGTATGGTTCTCTCCCAATTTCCACCAATATATCAGTAATCAAACAAAGGATTAGCTATTTATTCTTGATTCCGAACATAAATCGTAAACGAGATTTAGAATGGAATGAAAGCACATTGCAAAATCGAATACAATTCCCACGCAAGATTTGTAGTATTTGATATACTGACGAGCAAATTAAATCACAAAAGATTCTAAAAACATGAAGAAAGTTAACATGATTGATTCTGGCTTTCTAAAGCAAAATTGGCACACTTACGCGATAAGAAGTACGAAACGGCGAAGATACACAGAGCCCACCAAACCGTTCGAAGTTTAGCCTCCTCGATTAGATCCTGTATGGACTCCATCGCCTTCATTCTCAGAACCCTAGAAAGTTTTCTAGCCCAAAATCACCAGGGCAAAAAATAAATAAATAAAGAAGTGAATTTGAGCGAATTTGTAACCCCAAATATTCAGCATCGGAGTTTATATATATACATATAAAAAATCAATCAGGGACGCCGTGTAAGATTTTAGTTGTGTCGATTCGTTACGACCGAATCAGCAAATGAGTTTGCGAGCAACAGAGATAGATGGGTCGACGATTCCTTTGGTCCTCGACGTCTTTTTCTCAGTTGGTCTCCCTTAGAGAGAGATGGTAAAGATGAGCATTTGCCACCTCAGCATATTCGAAAATTTTGCTGCTGGATTCTTTAGCTATCGTCTAGAACGCTGTAACTAATATATACCAGCCCGCGGGCTTATTTTCTCTTTCTTATTGACTTTTCTCTTTTGGGCTATGTTTAGAGTTAAATATTACTTCAATTCATTTTATTTCAAATAAATTCATTGATAGAATTTATTTTTATTTTTAATATAAAAATTAAATTCATCTTTATATATTTCATACATTTAAATATATCTCAATTTATTTACATTTAAATATATCTTAATAACCTAGAGTCTAATGGCATTAGGCTATTTCTCGTACCTGGAAAAAGCATAATGCTGGTCTTACAAACTTTTTATTTTATTTTATCTCAATATTTGAACATCATTTAAATAAATAAATAAAATTTTTAATTTTTTAATTTTTTCATCTAATTATTACCTAATTATTACAATTTTTCTAAACTTTTAAATAAAACACAAAAAATAATTCAACTTTTCAAATCTCAAACAAAAATTATATTAACAAATTATATTGTAATCCTCTCTTAATTTTATAATTTTTTATTCAACTTTTAATTTCTCTTTCCCAAAACTCTATAAAGATCTTAACATAAATAATCCAACTACTATTCATAAATTATCTCACTATTATTAATAAATTTTTCATCTCATTTGTCTAACCAAAAAAACATAAGGGTACGTCCAAATTAAAGCTTGGCATACAATACCCTCCCCTCAATATATTTGAATTATTGAATTAAATGTACCATTTTTAAGCTTCCTTATCATGGTAATATTTGCAATTTTGATTGAGTCAACCTTCTAATTCTTTTTTAATTGATGGGTGTGGGAATTAATGCTCAATCCCATTAATTCTTTTTTCAATTTTTTAGATATTCTTAAGAAAAATTTCATTCAACTTGTTAAGAAAAAAAATAAAAATAAAATAAAGACTCACATCAGCATATATGTGGTATAAGGTTGCTGAGTAGGAAAACTTTTTCTAAAAAGAGTAACATTTAGTAGTTATATGTTTAAGTCTCGCGCACTTTCTTAGAAAATATATTTATTATTGTTTAAAAGAAAATGTGAAAGATTTGCACATCCTAAAACTATTCCAGTCAATTGTAAAAAATATTTCAATGTGTCATATCCATGAAAACTACAAGTAACTTTGAATTGCGTGGTTTAACTTTAAAAAAACCTCAATAATACTCAACAAACACAATATAAACAATAATAATATTAGATACAGTTTTAAGATATGCAAGTCTTTCTTTTTGAAAAAAAAATAGGGTTCACCATTAAAAAATAATTTTTTTTCATGTGGGTTTTAGATAAGTAATTATATATACAATCGTGAAATGCGTAAACGCCATGTAATCGTTTTCAAAAAAATGGAGTCTACTATTAAAAAATTAATTTTTTTCACGTGTCCCATATTTTATTCACTTTTTTCAAAACGATTACGCAGCAGTTGTACAATTTGTGGTTGTAAATATCTTTTCTCTTATAGAATAGATAAATGAAATTATTTAACTTAAAAAATTAGATATGGCAAAGAAATTTAAAATATTATTAGAATAACAGTGAATTATGGAAACATAATCAACATAATTAAAAAATGACATCACAATAATACTACCAATAAAATTAATTACATCTCTTTTCTATTACAATACTCAACTAAATTTTCATTTCACATGGTATGTAGTAGAGAGAAAGAGTGAGGAATAACAAGGATTTATGGCACAAAAGATACTTCTTTTTTTTTTTTAAAAGAGCCGAAGGTCACATGTCCAATTGTGACCCGTCTCAATTTTATTGATAAACCCTAGGACTATGCATCCGGATCCAGATATCCGGGAGAGTCCAGATCCGGATCCAGCTTTTTAAAAGCGGGCAGATATCCACCAGGATAAACTGATTGAAATTCGGGCGGATATCCGAATCCAAATCCGGGAATTTTTTTTTCAGAAAAATTATGTTCCTAGTTTTTACCACTTGTAAGACGATTTTTTAAAAAAAAAAATTAACTTTTTAACACTTTTTAAGTGGCTTTTTTTGTAGGCTTCTATATTTGTCATTTTTATAGGGATTTTTTTATATAATGAATATTTTTATAAGTATTTTTTGAACTTTTTTATTGCCTATTCAAATTTTGATAAAAACAAAATAAATAATAATATGCATCAACATACATGATACACTACAAACTTTATATTATTGTTTACATCATACTGCAAGTCATTAGCTTTACAAGGAACAAATAGTGAAAAATTCAAAAACAGCAGCAAAGAACTGTGGAAGAACATTTGAAGTCAAGCCCCTCTATCATCTTCATTGTGAGCTGAGCTGCGGGAAACAAAGAAATGAAAATCAAGAAATTAGTAAAAAATCATATCCCAACATCCAGATAGATTAATAGCAAGAAAAAATCAAAAACAAATTAGAGATTAGAAAAAAGAACAAAACCAAACCAAAACCAGTTCCGAACCAAAAAGAAATGAAAAAAAAAGTTTAATAAACGCAGTGGAGAAATAGAGAACTTCAGATTCTTGATATACAACATCCATAGAAATGAATAGCATGAAAAAAAAAACTGAAAATAGACTAGAGATTAGGAAAAAAAATCAAACTCAAATCCAAACCAAAAAGGAAGGGGACAAAAGTTTAATGAACACAGTCCCAACATCCAGAGATGACTAGCAAGAAAAAAAAATTGAAAATAGACTAGAAATAAAACAAAAAACAAAAACAAAAAAACCCCATACCTAGATCCATAACAAAATAGACTAGAGATTACAAAAATAAAAATAAAAAACCAAACCAAACCCAGATCTAAGCGAAAAAGAATGGAAAAAAAAGTTTAATGAACACAATCGCAGCATCTAGAGAGATTAATAGTAAGAAAAAATTGAAAATAGACTAGAGATTAGAAAAAAAAATAAAACTCAAATCCAAACCAAAAATAGACCAGAGATTAGGAAAAAAAAAAACAAAAACAAAATCAAACCATACCCAGATTCAGATCTACAAATACAAACTTAGATCTACAAATTTAGAGAGAGAGACAGACAGAGAGAGCTCACGAAGAAATAGATGTAGATTGGTTTCAGATGAAACGCGTACAAACTCTAAGAGAGAGACAAGGATTGTGTGTGCTGCAATTTTAAAATAGTTAAAAGAAAGGAAACAAAACAGAATGAGAGAGAGAGAGAGAAAGAGGAAATCGAGAAATGAGAGTTTGGCTTTTGCACAAGTTACCTTTTTACTTTTGTTTCGGGGAAGAGGTAACGTACAGGCTACAGGTTTTTTGCCTTTTGGATTACCGCTTCAGCCTTACATAAAAGCCAATTACGGAAATTATACCCGTTATATACCGGATCCTTAATCGATCCAGGCGGATATGGATCATCCAGATTTCCAGATTTTTAATCGAATTGAAAAAAAATTCGGTCTGGATGCACACCCTTAATAAACCTTCATTTGTGGCAAAAAATACTGTAATTACAACTGAAGGTCTAGAGTTACGAATATAGAGCTAAGACCAAAACCATACCTCAAAAAAACCAAAGTAACTTAACAACGAGATAAAAAGCCAAAAATAATACAAGACCGAAACAGAGTGTATTAACCTGCAAAAACAAACCTGCACGTACATAAAGTCAATAAGAACCTAAAGTCCTCAGAGAGTGAGAAGGTAGTAGTATTTTTATTAAACGTTTTAGAGTCACTACTAAATGTGTGGTTTTTATATTTTATTTTGTCAAAAATATTATTTCTCCTTTATGTTTTTCTTATGAGTAAATTTATTTATCTTGTATGTATTTATTTTTCCTTTTTATATCTAAGGAGATTATTGCAACAAAAGCATACAACTATGTCAGAAGTATATAATAACGTTCGACCAAGATGTAATGTAAGAAGCATTGAAATAAAAATACCAACACTAAACAACTAATTAAATAAATGTCATCCTAATTTTATGCGTTAAAACTTCGTCTTGCAAAATAACTTCATATACATTCAAATCCAACATCATAACGAAAACAAACCAGATTCGAATGTAGCATTAATTAATATATGTTCGAATGTAAATTACTACATTACACTTTAACGTAAATTATTAACATATATATGGACTTAATTAAATTAAACATTTGGCCGACATATACGAACGTTTTAAACGTAATTATCTGGTGTTCGAATGTTCTGTAATTTAAAGACGTACGAGGATGTATAAGTAAATTCATCTTTAAATTTAATGTCAAAAGTCGAGTTAATTATATAATATGGAAAATATATAATAAATATGGCTTGTGAAAGTATTTATTGTTCTTTTAAAAACAAGGCATATGCCAATCGTAAATCATCGTTTGCATGCAGCCTCGAAATTGGATTTCCTGATTTTGGAATGCAGATTTTGGTTAAAGGAGGACTTGGTCAACTGTCAGTTTTTTAGCTACGGTTTGTTGTGTAATATTACAGGCATGCACACCATTATAATCCTGAACAAAAAAAACCTATCTTTAGAGTTGCTTCAAAACTTTGTGGGTGTCTAAACCTGACCCACATGATTTTTCGGTACTAAAATTGGGGGTCGGTTTCCACAACCTCTCACTGCCTTGGATTGTCAATCCACATCTCTCCTTAACCTTCCATATAATATCCTTCTCCTCTTCACCTTCTCCCTTCCTCCTATAAGCAGCCTTGGGCCTACCAAGGTGGTAAGCGATGGCTCTACCTCTATCAAAGCAGGTCTTGGGCTGCTTTCTCTTATTCTCGTTTCTCTTTTCTTCTCTTTCAACCTTCTCTTATGCTTTGACAAATGCTGAAGCATCCTTAATTGCTCGCCGTCAACTTTTGTCTCTACAAGAAAGTGATGATGTTTCCTTCGGACTTGGCATTGAGATCCACCATGACAAGAATTTTGCCAATCAAAGGCTCCAAAGAGCCTACATTGCATTACAGGCATTGAAAAAGTCTATCTATTCTGATCCTTTGAACACAACTCATAATTGGGTTGGTACCGATGTGTGTTCTTATAATGGCGTCTTTTGTGCTCCAGCCCTTGACGACCCTAAATTGGAAGTTGTTGCTGGCATTGATCTTAACCACGCTGACATTGCTGGATACCTACCCTCTGAGTTGGGGCTCTTGACCGATGTTGCACTCTTTCACATTAACTCTAATAGGTTTTGTGGAATTATCCCCAAAACCATGTCAAGACTCAGACTTATGTTTGAGTTTGATGTTAGCAACAACCGCTTTGTTGGCTCTTTCCCGACAGTCGTCCTCACATGGACAAGCCTTAAATATCTCGATCTTAGGTTTAATGATTTTGAAGGGAAATTACCTCCAGAACTCTTTGAAATGGATCTTGATGCAATTTTCTTAAACAACAACCGTTTCAAGTCCAACATCCCCGACACAGTAGGTAAATCTACAGCTTCTGTTGTGAGCTTTGCAAACAACAAATTCACTGGTTGCATTCCACGCACCATTGGCAACATGGCAAACACATTGAATGAGATTCTTTTCCTGGGCAACCACCTTGGTGGTTGCTTCCCCCCAGAAATTGGATCCCTTGGCAATGTAACGGTGTTCTCAGCTAGCTCTAACGGGTTCATTGGGTTTTTGCCAAAGACATTTTCGGGGCTACAGAAGGTTGAAGAATTGGACATTTCGCATAACAGGCTAACAGGATTTGTGCCCGAAAATGTTTGCAAGTTGTCTAGCTTGTCCAACTTCACTTTCTCTGACAACTACTTCAATGGAGAGGATCAAGCATGTGTTCCATCTTCAAAGGTGCACAAGATATTAGATGACAAAAGCAACTGCTTTCCAGGCAGACCGAAGCAAAAGTCTACCAAGATATGTTTCCGAGAGGCGACTCGACCTGTAAATTGTAGCAAAATGTGTGGTAGCTCCTATTCACTTCCACAACCAAAGCCACCGGTTAGGAAACCATCACCACCGTCTCCTTCTCCAGTAGGGCATCCTCCATCGGCACCAAAACAACCATCGCCACCTAAATCTTTGACCCCGAGTCCTAAGCCATCTCCCACACCGCCAAAACCATCTGACCCATCGCCACCAAAATCTTTGACCCCAAGTCCTAAGCCATCTCCCGCACCGCCAAAACCATCTGACCCATCGCCTCCTAAGACATCTCCAGCGCCACCAAAACCATCTGACCCATCGCCAAAACCTGCACCAGGACCAAATGACCCATTTGAAAGATACCCTCTTGTAAGGCTTCGCTCACCTCCCCCACCAGCTCAATCTCCACCACCACTGCCCATATACTCCCCACCCCCACCAGTTCACTCTCCACCACCACCAGTCCATTCACCACCACCGCCACCCTTATACTCGCCTCCACCACCACCAATTCAATCTCCTCCACCCCCAATACACTCTCCACCACCTCCAGTCCACTCTCCTCCGCCACCAGCCCATTCGCCACCACCACCTCCTGTTTACTCACCTCCACCACCAATCTACTCTCCACCACCCCCAATCTACTCCCCACCACCCCCAGTGTACTCCCCACCTCCTCCAGTCTACTCTCCACCACCACCAGTGCACTCTCCACCACCACCTCCTCCAGTCCATTCTCCACCACCACCTCCACCAATCCACTCTCCACCACCACCTCCACCAGTCCACTCTCCGCCACCACCAGTGCACTCTCCACCACCACCTCCACCAGTCCACTCTCCGCCACCACCAGTGCACTCTCCACCACCACC
>QEOT01005902.1:119914-147526 GCA_003123785.1 Pterocarya stenoptera
GTGTTTTAACAATAAAATTTCATATTTTTAGACCCAATTGCAAGTGCTTTAACTTGCTACAACAGATAATTTTATGAAAAATAATCATAAACCTTAGAACAAGCCATTTGAAGCAATACCACATGTAACTACTAATGATCATCTTTGAGTGACTAAAAAGCATACTAATTTCAGTTTTAAAATCTAAAACAGCCCCTTATACAAGGTTATTGCTTATTATCTTTCAAATGTAAAGGGATAAAAAAGAAAATAAAAGTTCTATCTGATCATCATGGATGAGGAAAGTCTGTTCTTCCATCTCCTTAAAAAAATCATAAAAATAAACAGGTTTATAACTTTATATAAGCCAAAAAAGAAAAAGAAAAAAAGGTTCTACTCAATGTTTTCTACGTCATGTATAAAATGGTTTAAAAATATTCGAACACCTCAAATGCCATCTCTCTGCAACCATTAATGAATCTGCCTCAAGAGGCATGCAGTCACTAATTGTATCTTCCTTTGTTAACTGTAATATTTATCTTGATAAAAAATTCTACTCGTCATCCTTATACCACATAGTACCAGACATGATTTTTTTCTCCTTACTAAATATGTAGTGTATGTATAATAAATAGAAGATCCTTTAATTTAGCAATAATAAAACAAAATAAATAAATAAAATTAAATAAAAATCAAGTCATGTGGTGGGTGCATGGCGTAGAGATGATGAGTAGGAGGGCTCTTATTTTGATATACAAATGACCTATCGTCTAAATCAGCAAAAATAACTATTAAGGGCCAATCTTTCCCATTGATCAAATAGAGAATAGCATCACTGCATGCTATCATCCTTAATACAATTACATCATTTCAAAATACCAAAATTGCACAAAGGCATAAATGATAGATATAATTAGAAAGTATCATTCACTACAAGAAAAATAAGCATATGTAATGAATTATTTGCGACGATAACGACTATATGTGATAACATTTTGGTAAGAAATAGTCATTTTCACTAGAAATAACTTGTTACAAATAAGCAATTTTCTTATAATACTTAAAAGCTATAAATTTTATATATATATATATATACACTTGAAATGGACAACAAAATGGTAGTGCTTGGGAACAAGATGAACGTGTTTTTATGAGAGAATATAAATTTCAAATAGATCAAGAAACACCAACACCAGCAAACAATCTCTTATATAATCAAAATATTTTAAAATCAATTGGAAGTACTACTCATCATCATGAACTTTCATCATTATACATCTATACTATAATTAAGTAAATTACTTAATTTTGTATTTCTCTTTTATGTTTTTCCTACAAGTAAAGCTATTTCTCGTGTGTGTTTATTTTATGAAAAATTGTATACACCACACCATCATCTCATTTTTATCCTACTATACATGATGTGGCACATTAACCACCATTAAATGATCATTTATTAGATGATTTATTATTATCTAATAGTAATAAATATGTCACATCTTATATAGTGGGATGAAAGTAGGATGATGGTGTGGTGTATAACATTACTCTTTTTTTATTTATTATTATCTAAAGATGTTATTGAATCAAACGCAAACAACAATGTTAGAAGTATTATATAATAATATTGATCGATCGACCACCAGTACGTTCGTAATGTTAGAGGCATTAATTGAAGCAAAAATAACAACTTACAAACAAATAAATGTCATCCTAAATTTATGCGTTTGAAGTGTCATAACTTCAAACACGTTCAAATCTAACATTATAATAAAAATAAACAAGGTTCAAATGCAATAGTACTGTACATTTGAATGCAAACTAATTACATTTGAGCGTAAAATATTAATTCACATCTGGAGGTAAACTAGTTAAATGTTCAAACATATATTAGGGTCTAGGGCTCGTTTGGATACAGAAATCATCTCACATCATTTCAGCTCATCTCATCATTATAACTTGTTCAAATTTTTATATAAAATATAATAAATAATTTAATATTTTTAAATCACAAAACAATAATATTATAAAAATAATAATATTTTAACAATATTTTATTTTATTCATCTAAAATCATATCATCTCATCTTATCTCACTATCCAAAAAAGTTCTAAAAATTTAATTACCTCGTATTCGAACATCATGTCATTTAAAATAACGACGTTTGAATAATGGCCAATACCATATAATTTAGCGTTGGGATGTTATGTAATGGTAACTTATAAACATTCAAATGTTTGTCTATGGTTGATTGTAATGTGCAGAGACGTCAGAACGCACGTAATTTGAAAATTTTAACCCTTTTGCGATGATTTTAAAAAATTTCACAAAAATATATATCTTTTGCATGTGAAGATTTCATTTTACTGTCGCAAATAAAAGATGATTTTTGTTGTAGTGATCTAAGAGCGAATAAGCAAATGATTTTTGTTGTGAAATTAGGCTTCGGTGCAAGCATTTTTCAGTTTGCGTACTTATAAACTTTGATCAATTTAGGGAACCGAAATTATAATTTAGCCGAAGCATTTATTATTTGTAGAAACAAGGCAGGCCATGCTAAATAGAAGCTGATCTTAGGTCGACCTCCTACCCCAAAACTTGATGTGATGAATTGCGAATGCCAATTTGGAATCTTGTTGGTTAAAGGATGAGGACTTGGTCAATTGTTAGTTTCTTAGCTACGGTTTTCGTGTTTTATTTAGGCATGCGCCTCAACATCCCAAGAAGAAAATCTATCTTTAGAATTGCCTCCAAACATTTGTGGGTGTCTGAAAGAGCACCACATTTTTCGATGCTAAAACTAGACACCTATTTCGATAGCCTCTCGATGCCTTGTCAATCCACACCTCTCATCACCCTCCATATAACAATCCTTCCCCTCTCCACCTCCCCCCTTCCTCCTATAAGCAGCCTTGGGCCTACCAAGGTGGTAAGCGATGGCTCTACCTCTATCAAACCAGGTCTTGGGCTGCTTTCTCTTATTCTCCATTTTCCTATCTTCTCTTTCAGCATTCTCTTATGCTTTGTCAGACATTGAAGCATCATTAATTGCTCGTCGCCAACTCTTGACTCTCCAAGAAAACGAAGATTTTTTCCTTAAATTTGGCCTTGAGATCCACTTTGACACCAGTTTTGCCAACGAAAGGCTGCAAAGAGCTTACATTGCGTTACAAGCATTGAAGAAGTCTATCTACTCTGATCCTTTAAACACAACTCGTAATTGGGTTGGTACTGATGTGTGTTCTTATACTGGCGTCTTTTGCGCTCCAGCCCTTGATGACCCCAAATTGGAGGTTGTTGCTGGCATCGACCTTAACCATGCTGACATTGCCGGATACCTACCGTCTGAGTTAGGGCTCTTGACTGATGTTGCACTCTTTCACATTAACTCTAATAGGTTTTGTGGAATTATCCCCAAAACCATGTCAAGACTCAAACTTATGTTTGAATTTGATGTAAGCAACAATCGCTTCGTTGGCTCTTTTCCGACAGTCGTCCTCACATGGACGAGCCTTAAATATCTCGATCTTAGGTTCAATGATTTTGAAGGGAAATTACCTCCAGAAATCTTTGAAAAGGATCTTGATGCAATTTTCTTAAATAACAACCGTTTCAAGTCCAACATCCCCGACACAGTAGGTAAATCTACAGCTTCTGTTGTGAGCTTCGCAAACAACAAGTTCACTGGTTGCATTCCGCACACCATTGGCAACATGGCAAACACATTGAATGAGATTCTTTTCCTGGGCAACAGCCTTGGCGGTTGCTTCCCCCCAGAAATTGGATCCCTAGGCAATGTAACGGTGTTCTCAGCCAGCTTTAATGGGTTCATTGGGTTCTTGCCAAAGACCTTTTCAGGACTACAAAAGGTTGAGGAATTGGACATTTCACATAACAAGCTAACGGGATTTGTTCCTGAGAATGTTTGCAAGTTGCCAAGGTTGTCCAACTTCACTTTTTCTTATAACTACTTCAATGGGGAAGCTCAAGAATGTGTTCCATCTCCGAGGGTGCACAAGATATTGGATGACAAGAGCAATTGTTTTCCAGGTAGACCAAAGCAAAAGTCTACCAAGATATGTTTCCGAGAGGCGACTCGACCTGTGGATTGTAGCAAGCATTGTGGCAGCTCCTCTTCATATCCACAACCGAAGCCACCAACTAAGAAAACACCACCACCTTCAACTCCAAATCAGCAGCCCCAACCATCTCCTTCTCCTTCAACTCCGAAGCAGCAACCCCAACCATCTCCACCAGCTGGGCATCCTCCAACAACACCAGAACATCCATCACCGCCTAAATCTTCGACCCCAAGTCCTAAGCCATCTCCAACACCGCCAAAATCATCTGACCCATCGCCGCCTAAATCTTCGACCCCATCTCCTAAGTCATCTCCAACACCACCAAAATCATCTGACCCATCGCCGCCTAAATCTTCGACCCCATCTCCTAAGTCATCTCCAACACCACCAAAATCATCTGACCCAACACCGCCAAAACCATCTGACCCATCACCACCTAAATCTTCGACCCCATCTCCTGAGTCATCTCCAACACCACCAAAATCATCTGACCCAACACCGCCAAAATCATCTGACCCATCACCACCTAAATCTTCGACTCCATCTCCTGAATCATCTCCACCATCGCCGAAATCGGCACCTAGTCCAGATGATCCATCTGGTAATTCACCTTTTAATAACTTTCACTCACCTCCCCCACCCGTTCAATCTCCACCACCATCCCCTGTATACTCCCCACCACCACCAGTTCACTCTCCCCCTCCACCAGTTCACTCTCCCCCACCACCAGTTCATTCACCGCCACCACCGCCAGTGTACTCCCCTCCCCCACCACCACCAGTTCACTCTCCACCACCTCCAGTCCACTCTCCACCACCACCAGTCCATTCACCACCGCCACCACCCATGTACTCACCTCCCCCACCACCAGTTCACTCTCCGCCACCTCCAATATACTCCCCACCACCTCCAGTTCATTCTCCCCCACCACCAGTCCATTCTCCCCCACCTCCACCAGTCCACTCTCCTCCACCACCAGTCCACTCTCCCCCACCTCCACCAGTCCACTCTCCTCCACCACCAGTCCACTCTCCACCACCACCATCACCAACATACTCTCATCCACCCCCGGTACACTCCCCAACACCACGAGCTGCTTCTCCTCCTCCTGCTCATGTATCTTCTCCACCACCACCAACACCAGACATCATCCTCCCACCAAATTTCGGGTTCCAGTACTCATCGCCCCCTCCACCGTTATTCCCTGGTTACTGAATAGCATATTATCATTAACATCTTTGCCTTGTTTTGCAATTTCCTTTATAGTTTCAGAATGTTATGTATACACGTCGTGTGTAAGCTGAGGTCAAGCATCTCATCGCTTAATAGTAATTTGAGCTTTCGCTATCTTTCGCTATCTTTCTCTTCTCCGTTGCTTTCATTAAGTACTTCCCTTTTATTTTATTTTATTTTGAATAGTAATAGAACTGCCACCTCTATTATTTAAAAAAATAATAATTCTTTTTAATTTTTAGCAAGTATAATCTAATATTTTTGAGTTTCTACATTTTACCATTCAATTCTATTGATTCCAAATAATTGTAAATACGATCAACCAAGTAAGTGCGTGCATGCATGTATGTTATCATGCTAACGTACGTACAGGTAAATCTCAAACATTTGAGCTATTATTTGCGTTGGTGATGGCTCAAAATATTTGTTAATTGTCGAGATGACCTTAAGCTAGCTGCCGGGTCAAATAATGTTTGATTCCTTGATGTTATCAAATTTTAGGTCTATTTGTTTTTCTTTTTTCTTTTTTCTTTTTTAAATTGAGAAATAATGTCGATACGATCAAGTTTTATGTATTGACGTCCCTATCTCTATTTTGGTCGATGCATGTGGTCGGTGGAACCATCCGTTCGTGCAAGAGTCGCCGCAAAAAGCTTTGCTTCGTTCCTAGTTCTGCATGGGATGTAGCACGAAGAAAAAGCAGACACTTGTTTAAGATGCATGTCGTCTTCACCTTTCAAGTTTGACAACAAAATGAGATATCAAAATGTTTATTTGTAAGTTTATGTTTTGATATATTTTAAAACGTACTATATATTGAAGTGAACCCACGAATGAAATTATTGGTATTTTAACTTTTTTTATAATTATAATATTATATCTCACAAGTTATATATATATATATGTTTACAAAATTTCTTTTATAATTTGCAAATCAAAGATACGATTACTTTAGTTAGGCCTAACAATATTGACGTTTCGGGTTATTGTTACATTTTGTATGGAAAACATTGTAACTTAATTGGTAATATCCCATACAATTTATGTCCTTAGAAATCATGTTTGGAAGTATTTTTTCACCCATCTTCTTATATTGTCTCAAAGTTCGAATATTTTGACCATTGAGAACGTTTTTATAATTTTTCAAGTTTGCTTACATTTCTCCCAACTTCAAAATACAAAAAATGTGTCACTAAAAAACTTTTTCTCTTCACAATCTCAACATATTTTCACTTCTTTCATTAAAATAACACTAAAAATTAAATAACTCACATAACATTTAACAAAAAAAAAAAGGCCTAATTGGAGTGGCTATGTGATCGAGACAATATATTGCGGAACGTTTGTGGCTTTCATGGCGGCCACTCCGTCTCGGTGGGGTGGCCATGTGACCACATTGAATACATTCATCTATGTCTCTCTTTTTCTCTTTTTTTAAATTTAAAATTTTTTATTTAGAGATTCAAATCTTAGACATTTCTTTTGAGACGAGGAATAAATACAATGAAACCGTAGAACCATATATATGATGGTATGGAAGGTCTTGTTTGTTTTTACAGTCAATCTCATTTCATCTTATCTAATTATTATAATTTTTCTAAATATCCATACAAAATAAAATAAATAATTTAACATTTTTAAATCTCAAAATAAAAATCATATTAAAAATATATATTCTAATAATATTATATTTAACTTTTAATTTTTATTTCAATTCATCTCATTTTATCTTGAAAAAAAAACAAGCCTAAATATCGTCTCGCGTAGTACTAAAATTTTTTTTGCTTACCGTATAATCTATTATGACCAAATAAATGTTTTAACATCGTATTTTCCCAAGAGGGTTCTTAAGGCGAACTGCTCGACCTAGCAAAAGGTCAACATCGCCTTAGCAGTCCTTGTTCATATTAAATTTCTTCACGAAGACTGGCAGACGGCATCGTTTCTGTGACGTGAAGTAACGCTGAGCTGAAGGCCCGAACCAGATCACAAGGTGCACGATTCCGACTAGAAAAATTCCCAAATTGATACCCCCAAAGTTCTAACACAGCTTCCATATTCTGTAGAAACTGCAAGATCTCCGTTCAGTTTCTTTATTGTTGGGGTCTCTACGAATTGAAATGGAGGAAGAGAACAAAGAGTCGGTGAAGGATGAGACGGAGAAAGAACCACTAAAAGCGAAAGCGGCAAATGAAGCAAAACCAGAGCCAAAATCCGGTGGCGGAGGCGGTGGATGGGGCGGATGGGGGTTCTCTCCTCTCTCCGTTCTCTCAGATCTCCAAAAAGCCGCCGAAGAAATATCTCGCAATGTGCGCATTCTTCTTTCTATTTTCCTTTTGATCTTTTTTTTTTTTTTAATTTAAATGATAGGTGAGCTCCCTTCTTAACTGTTTCCATTTTTGAAAGCTGGGGTTGATTGGAAGAATCGTTGAATGAACAGATCCAATTTTCTTTGTTTGTTTTTTGTTTTTTGTTTTTTGTTTTTTTATCAACCCGATTAGATTGCTCTCGGTGTTGTGGAGGTGAATGCCATGACGAATTTCGATTAATCTAACTGAACGTTGGGGGTTTTAATTTATTAGTAAAGCAAGTTTGCAGATGTCGGTGCTTATGGCAGTTGGCGAGAAATGATGGAGGTGGTTACTTAATTTGGATTGGCCAATTGACTTCATTGGAGGGGATTCAACTATTTCCAGTTTGCGGGTTTCCAATTTTATTTATTTAGGAGGAGATTGGAGTATCCTTATGATCGAAATTTGTAATTATATGTTGGTAATCTAAATAGCTAATGAGGTTAATGCAAATGACAGTTCCTCCTTAGACATAGGTGGAAGGTGCGATCGTGGTTTAAAAACCCAGGGGAGTGTGTGATAAGGAGTAAGTTCCTTGGCTTGACAGTTGACCGGTCATTTAGTCCATGTCGCTATTCCTGCATCCAGAGTGAATATTTCGATATGCATATCTAGATTGATGTGGGCTTGAGCTTCTATAGCAAAGCTTGCAACGGGTTCACTTGAGAGAGGAAGAGTCTTTGCCTTACTTTTAAAATCTCTTTTCTTGAAACTTGCTGGAAATAACTCAAGCTCGCAGTCCAGATATCTTACATTTAGTTAGCTATATAGTTTGTTCAGTATGTTGTTATAATTTCCCAAAAGTCATGCATATGGGGTGAGTTTGTGTAAGTTCATTATAGGATGGGGGGGATTTTCTAATCATATTAGATTAAAGGTGGGAGATGGGAAGAGTATACTTTTCTGCCATGACTTGTGGTGTGGGATTCTACACTTAAGTTGGATTTTCCGTCTCTTTTCAGAATTGCAAGTAGCTTGTGCTCGGTTAGCAGTAGTTTCAAGTTAGTTGAGTAATTAGCCTTGCTGGTAATCTTTTTTTCTATCAGTAAAGAAGAACTTTAGTAATGGGAAAAGTAGGTAATCTAGCTGGAAACATCGCTTATATAAATCTCAATATGCTGTATAGATCACATTATGTTAATTAGAACTGAATCCTCCATTCCAATTGCTCTCTTGATTCCTTTGTTTACATTTCTGACAAAACTCAGCCAACCCAGTACTCTTGTTTACTTGCTTAGATAAGTTTCCCATATTTTTTAAAATTATAACTTCTTCAAGCTATGCATTCATAAGTGTTATTTCTCATTCTTTCATTTCCCGATCCAGTATTCTTCTGTTCAGTGTCCTTGTTAAGGGTTCTCAAAGTGTCGCTTGTTCAAACATTGCACTCATTGGTGCTATATTCTGCATGTTGCATTTTTGTTAGAGTATTTTTAGTTTTGTTGATCAGTGCCTTGTGGATGGATGCAGGCTGCTGCAGTTGCTCAGACAGCGGCAAAGAGCATCTCAGACATTCAGGACTCTGATGAGGTTTCAGAATCGTCTAAGGACGAAGGAGAGGTAGAAGGCTTTGCAAATGAAAAGGAAAGTGAATATGAAGTAGACAAGCTTCGGAAGTCTGCTCTGGAAAAATTGGAGAAGGCTAGTGAGGAGTCATTATTTGGCCAGGTAAGTCAGACATAAGAGTTTTTTGTTTTGGTTCCATTGACTGAATGTTGTTTGAACCTATAATTGGGGTTAATATGGCTTCCACATTTTTGCCTCTACCTGTATGCACATGTGAACAATTAGTATCACTAGACATTGCTAGCTACCTTGAATTACACTTGAAAATATGCCAAAACAATTGAGTAATTTAGTTACATTGTTTCTCCAGATGTGTATGTATTGCAATTCATGTATTTATAATTCAAATATTTTCTTTGCTTCATTAAGCGCGGATTATTTGAGTTTTTTTTTTCCTTGCAGGGTTTGAAGGTTCTCGATAATTCTGTGGAAAATTTGGCATCTGGAGCGTGGAATGCTCTAGGTAGTGCATGGAGAGGGGGTACAGATTTGGTTCACAAGTATGTTACGTTTAAGTTGAATCAATAGATAATTTAACCATTGATCAATTATCGTATTTTAATTAAATGCAAGGATAGATCATTTTGCAAGCACAAGAGTGCAATCTGGTTATGGTATGGATTATAGTTTTATATGATAACAAATAATGGTATGGATTATAATTAGTAGTTAAAATGTATGCCTTTTAGCCAGAATGTGGTTTCAGTTCCTTCATAGGTTAAATGTTTGATTTCTCTTTTTATTTTACAACCAGGGTTGGGACCAGAAAATTAATCAAAATGGTTATATATATCTTTGAATAATATAAGCAACATGAGATGTTCCCTTTTTAACTTCAATGTCTGCAAAATAAATTTTATGATAAAAATTTGTATAAATAATAAGCTTTGGGGAGGTAAAGATATGCAAAACTGTTGGGCATTATCAAAATTTATGCATTGGTGGAATGATATTTCTGTAGTTACCCACCCATGAGTAGCCCAAGTGGTAAGGGAGAACTTGTGTGCATGAGCCCCATGTCACAAGTTTGATTCCCCCTAAGATCAAACTGCTATTGAAGTGGGAGGCCATGGTTGTGGGTTGCTGTGCTAGTCTCTCCAGGAGTTTAGGTTCCATGGGTGAGTCCTAAGTGCTCTGCTGTGAGGCGGTTCCCCCGTCAAAAAAAAAAAAAAAAAGATATTTCTTTAGTTCATGATGTTTGAAATTCATCATATATGTGATCAGGATAATAGCCAATATCTGGGTCACAAAATATGGATGTGTATTGGGTATTTGGTGTTATGCTAGATGTATATGAAAGAGAAAACACTGGATATTGGGGGAAACATGAACCAGCGGTCACTTTTGTGTTGAAAAGAAGGTTAGTAGTTTTTTATCCTATGGTTCTATGACCTTTTAGATAACCTTTTCATGGTCATATTTGGTATTGTTCCTTCTTTATTGTGATGCCCCAATTTTATAGAAGGCTATTTAATGAAATTCCACGTTGCTTGAGAGGAAGAAGTTATTGCGGTGTATAATGATTCAAAGGGACTCCAAATGTAATATTAACTAATCATTTTGAGTACAAGTGTAGATGTGGCTTGAACTTTTCCTTGAGTTGGTACAAATGGTATTAGGGTCAATTTCAAAGTTTGAGACACCGCCCCCCCCCNCCACAACCTACTTCATTTGTTCATTGAATGTGATTTATTCTTATGTTTTTCAGGATTGAGCATTCTGCTGTGAACCTTGCAGAATCTATTCAGCATGGTAGTTTACCAGCAGCCGGTTCTGTTGCACCTTCCATATTAGAGGTTTGCATGATTTATACCTGTGTCATCTTGCTTATCACTGTTTTCTGATTTCTTATTCCCCCATCTTCAATCTACAGAGTGGTAAAGCTTTTACGGCAAGGGGAATGCAAGTGCTTGAACTCGTAGGAAAGGAGACTATGGATCTACTGATTACAGAAACTGGTATTGAAGTTGAGAAGAATTCTAAATTAGCTGAACAACAAATTAGTGAGGATCAGTTGTATGAGGAAGTGACATTTGATCGGTGCTTCTATATATATGGAGGTCCAGAACATTTGGAGGTCACATCTTATCTTTGAAGTTAGATTTTTCTAGTTAATACAATAGTATTATGAAATTGTTCTACTGTAATACTGACAGGAGCTGGAGGCATTGTCCAATCATCATGCCCTATTATTTAACCGAAGAAAAGGAAAATTATCATCAGAACATAAATCTGTCTTGGATGGAAAGCTAAAACAGGTCCAACAAATTTTCAGTTTGAGTGCTGAAATGGATGGAAGTGGTGTAGAGACAGACAAAGGTAAAAAAATAGAGATTGGGAATGAGGGAAGTGGTGATGAGATGAAGAATTTACACAACTCAAGTGTCAGCAAGGCTGCTGATATGGCTGTGGGGTATATTTCTTTAGAAATTTTCATTTACTTAGATTATCATGGGTGTTGTACGCGCTTCTCTGCACTTGGTGTGTTAGTTGTCTTGCTTCAGCTTGTGCTTATAGTTGGTTCTTCATTTAGCTCTCAATATCTAATTTCCAAATCTATCTGGCTGATAGGATTGCATGTGCTAGTAAATGTTGCCTTATTCAGTCCTCTAGGTCTCTTGTTTATTATTTATAGACTTCTTTTTTTTTCAAGTTTTACATTTTCTGTAAACCTAGAGCCATGATCAAACTATACGGTATACCTGTTTTAAATCTGGCTGCTTTTATACGTCTGAATGTTTTTGTGGGTTGCATTTTTGTAAAATTCATTTTTGGAATATGTGATCACTGCATGCCAATTACACTCGTGTATTAAGGTAATTGGAATTGTAGGTATCCCATCCATATGAAATGCAGAATTGAAGTTTTATTCAAAAGAATATCTGAGTCAAAATCATATTAATTTGATGTTTGGTGTGGTTGCATACATAGGTTAAACATTTAGTTAAAGTGTAGGATAGGTGAAAGGTGAATCCTTGAGAAGTTAGACATTGTGCAAGAATAGCTAGTTTAACACTACTAATATTCGCTCGTGTCTTTTATTAATAGACTGTAGTGTGTGAAGCTTTTTGTTCATTAATGTCGGTGATTCTGCAGGTTCACAAGTGCTTTAGCAGGGTTGGCCATTAATGATATGATTCAAAGGACTACTGGCAGACTGGAGTCTCTTCATTCAGAGGGGGTTCATGTACGGAGATAGTGATAATGTTTTTGGGGACATCCGAACTAAGCATTTTCATTGTTGATATGGCTTCTTAATATTAAGTCAGTAACTAAACATTGTGATCATTATATATGTTTTGCAGAGGCTCTCAGAAATGTGCTGTTTTGTGGTGTCTCAATTGTTGATGCTTGGTAAATCCATCATATCTAATGCTAACAAAGTTGAGGATGAAGATGCTGATAAGAATATTGCTAATATTGACTGGCCTGAGGATGCTGTTGAAAAAGCTAAGATAATCAGAGCAAAGGCACAGTCAATGACAGGATATGTGGAGGCTGTTTCCAACAGCTTTATTACAGGTTGGTTGTCTAGCACTCCATCCCAGCCTCTGCACCTTATATTCATCATGTATATATATAATATATATATATATATTGTGGAGATTAAATGAAGCTTTTTCTTTAATACAATTTTCTGGTTGGAAAAAAATCAGCTTAATCGTTTACCATTTATTAGGGGCTTTTTGGATCATTTTGGGCAAGGTGTTTTCTTGTACACATTCAGTGTACTTGGTTTCTCCTTTTGGTATATATAATATTTTTACTTATATAAAAAAAAAAAAAATCTAATTTGTTACTTCATATGATGGGAATAGACAAGAGTGTATGCATAACTCTGTTTCCAATAAAATTAAAAGTGATTTAAAAAAGCCTTAAATCATGTGCAGAAGCACCAATATCTTCCAAGCAAAACTATTAAATGCTAAAAAAAAAATAAATAAATGAAGCCCAAAATTCTAATTTAGAATGTGAGGGGGCTGAATGAGATTGACAAACTCCTCCGAATAAGAAATTTGTTAAGACAATGAAAGGTGGACATTTTGTGCTTAATGGAGACTAAGCTGAAGTTTATCACAAGAAGTATTATCCGGAGTATTGGGGGCTGCCAGCCTGTAGGGTGGACGTATCTACCCTCGAATGGGCATTGGGTGGAGTGCTGGTAATGTGGGATAAAAGGGTGGTGGAGAATCTTGAAGAGTTTGTAGGGGAATACTCAGTGGGGTGTTCTTTTAAAAATACTGAAGATGATTTTTTATGGGCATTTGTTGGGGTATATGGTTCTAATTTGGATAGCGAGAGGCGGTTTCTATGGGAAGAGCTAGCAGGGTTGTGTTCTTGGTGGGATGCTCCATGGTGTATTGGGGGTGTGACAAGATTTCCGAGTGAGAGATCGGGGGAAGGAAGACAAAATCATGCTATGGTCGAATTTTCTGACTTCATATTTGAGTTGGAGCTCATGGACATCCCTTTTATCGGGGGTACACATACATGGTCTAATAGCCATACTTGGTCTAGACTGGACAGATTTCTTATATCCCCAGCTTGGGAGTCGCATTATCCAAATGTATGCCAGAAAAGACTACCACTGATATGTTCGGATCATTTTCCTATAGTGTTGGATTGTGGAGGCATGCAAGGCAAAAGAAGGCCCTTTAAATTTGAGAATATGTGGTTGAAAAGTAATGGGTTTGTGGAATTGATTAGACAATGATGGAGTTCATATTAGTTATAGGGCACTCCGAGCGTCATATTGGCTGGTAAGCTGAAAGTTTTGAAGAAGGATTTGAAAGCATGGAATGAACAGGTATTTGGTAATGTAGAATTTCAAAAGAAGTCCTTATTACAAGAGCTACAAAGATTAGAGGGTGTAGAAGTAGAAAGCACTAGAAAAGACCAAGCCATTTCCGAATTAAAAAGGGTGACACTAATGGAGGAGATTTCTTGGAGACAAAAATCAAGGGCACTGTGGCTTAGGGAGGGGGGATGAATGGACAAAATTTTTTCATCGGGTTACCAACTCACATAGGAGGAATAATGTCATTGAAACCATGATTATAGATGGCTGCAATTCTGCTGACCAGTCAGCGATAAAGGGCTACATTGCTGGACATTTTGAAAATTTGCATTTGGAACCCTTTGAATGGAGGCCTAGATTAGATGGTCTTGCTTTTAAGGCCATTGATCAGAATAGTATGGCTTGATTGGAGAGACCATTTGAAGACGAAGAGGTGCACCAAGTAGTCAGAAAAATGAACAAAGACAAAGCTCTGGGCCCTGATGGTTTTGCTATGGCATTTTTTCAGAAGTGTTGGGAGGTGGTGAAAGGGGATGTCATGCAGGTTTTTCATGAATTTTTCATCTTTGGGAAATTTGAGAAGAGTTTAAATGCTACATTTATTGCACTTATCCCTAAAAAGGTTGGTGCAATAGAGGTGCATGATTTTCGACCTATTAGTCTTATGGGCAGTATTTACAAGATAATATCAAAAGTTCTTGTTAATACGATGAGCACGGTTATGGATAAAATCATCTCTAAGTCTCAAAATGCATTCATTAGGGGTTGGCAAATATTGGACTCGGTTCTCATCGTCAATGAATGCTTGAACAGCAGGATCAAGTCAGGAGTCCCACGTATTTTATGCAAATTAGACATGGAGAAGGCATAGAATCACGTCAATTGGGAATTCCTTTTTTATTTGTTTAGGAGATGTGGTTTTGGGGAGTGATGGAGGGGGTGGATGAGACATTGTGTGACAACAATACACTTCTCGGCCTTGGTTAACGGTGATCCCGTGAGTTCTTTTAACAGCTCGAGGGGGTTGCGCCAAGGAGATCCATTATCACCTCTCTTATTTGTTGTTGTCGTGGAAGCATTAAGAAGAATGTTGTCGGCTTCAATGGAGGGTGGCTTTTTCTCTGGTTATTCAGTGGGGGATACTAACCATGGTGCTACCATTATATCGCATCTTTTGTTTGCAGATGATACAATGTTATTTTGTGAGGAAAATCCAAGTTACCTTCAATCTTTAAAGGCTATTCTGCTGTGTTTTGAAGCAGTATCCAAGTTAAAAATAAATCTCTCGAAAACGGAGATGGCCGTTATGGGTAATGTGCGTAATGTCAGGGGGCTGACTAATACATTGGGATGTGCGGTCTCTTAGTTGCCTATGAAGTACCTTGGCCTACCGTTGGGAGCATCAATCAAAGCTGAGACCATTTGTGATGGGCGTTAGAGGAAATAGAGCGGAGGTTGGCTGGGTGGAAACGGGTATGTTTGTCTAAAGGGGGTCGGATTTCATTGATAAAGAGTACCCTTTCCAACCTTCCCACCTATTTCTTGTCATTATTTCTTCTTCCCGCTAGTGCTGCCTTGCGGATTGAGAAGCTTCAACGAGATTTTTTGTGGGGTGGACTTGGAGATGAGTTTAAGTTCCATTTAGTTGGGTGGGACAAGGTGTGCTCACCCATGAGGTGTGGTGGATTGGGGGTTCGTAATGTGAGGGCCTTCAATAAGGCTCTTCTCAGGAAGTGGCTATGGAGATATAATCATGAGAGGGAAGCTTTATGGAAGATGGTGATTGATAGTAAGTATGGGAGTATAAGGGGTGGTACTCTAATGAAGTTAGGGGGGCATACGGGGTGGGGTTATGGAAGCATATTCGGAAAGGTTGGTGGTCTTTCTCTTGCAACACTAGGTTGTGCATGGGGGATTGCCATAGAAACAGTTTTTGGCATGACGTTTGGGTTGGAGATATGGCTCTTAAGGATGTTTACTCCGCTATTTTCATAATTGCAAGGGAATAAGATGGCATGGTGGCTGAATTGAGGGATAGTTAATAATGGGGCGCAGCAATGAAATGTTAGTTTTATTTTGGAGGCCCATGATTGGGAAGTAGGAGTCATGGTGGAGTTCTTTAACTTGCCGTACAACATTAGTCATGCTGTTACAGTGGAGGATAAACTGGAGTGGCAGCCTTCCAAGAAAGGCAATTTTTCTGTACCCTTCTTTTATGAGACTCTTACTGCCCAAGATAGGAATCACTTTCCTTGGAAGAACATTTGGCGGAGTAAAGCACCTACAAAGGCTGCTGTTTTTGCTTGGACAGCAGCTTTAGGGAAGATACTGACAATTGATAACTTACAAAAACGTTGATTACCTATCAAAAACAAAAAAAACTTAAAAAAACGTGGGCTTATCATCATCGACTGGTGCTGTATGTGCAGAAATAATGGTGAAACCATGAATCATCTACTTCTACATTGTGAGTTTGTAAGGGCCATATGGAATTATTTTTTCGGCAAAGTGGGATTAGCATGGATTATGCCGGAAAGAGTGGTTGAACTACTAGCTAGCTGGAGAGGGATCATGTGGACACCATAGATTGCAGTTGTGTGGATGATAGCTCCCATTTGTATTTTTTGGTGTATCTGGAGAGAAAGAAATTATAGAAATTTCGTGGATCTTGAGCGCTCCTTGGAAGAGTTTAAGAGTTTCTTCTTGAAGACTTTATTTATGTGGGCCATCGCTTTAGATTTAAATGGTCTCAGTTTCCATGATTTCCTTGTAACCATTTCTTCGTTCTTAAATAGGTGTAATCACATGTATACCGTCTGTGTCCTTGGGCTATGCTTATCTTTATATCAATGAAATATCTTCGTACTTACAAAAAAAAAATGCTAAAAAAATGTTATTAAGAAATTCATGCCCTGAACAACACATATAATTAACAATGAAGTTCTGGTTCTAGATTGTTATAACATAATGAATTTTGAGACTGATGTACTTTGACATAAATAATGTTTTTATTAATATTTGGGAAAAATATATTTTTTACTCCCTAAACTACCGCCATTTTTTTTCTAATTTGTGCCCCAAATTGCCAAAACTATCAATTTACACTGTAAACTACCACTTTTGGCAATTTGCACCTGCAAAGTACAGTTTCCTGCAATCAAGATTAGTCTTTACGTTCATATTTTTGTTTGAAAACCAGTGATGTGCGGTAATGAAATGGCAACTGAGTTGTTGGGAATGTACATTTCTGCAAACCACAAAGCACTACAAAGGAAACACTCTCTCAGAGAACATGGATTTTTGTGGGATTTTTTTTTTTTTTCAGTTTATGTTTACGGGATTCTCATGATTATGCTTTGACATTCAAGACACTGGTATTTGGGAGGGCGTTTTAACATTTTTCCTTCAGGCTTTAATATGACAGACATTCTTTAGTAGATTTGAAGTGAGTTTTTAGTGCTTTGAATATTTTTTGACAGTTGAATTTTATTTCGTTGGTCAGGCATATCTGATGTGGCTGAAGCTTATGCAGCAGCCATAAAGGGTGCCACCGCCGAGTCCCATGATGTTCTTCCACAGACTTCAATCCAGGAAAAAGCCAATGCCTTCTCCGAACATCTGCGTGCAGATCAGACCACAGCAGTGTGCAAAATCCAGGATGGGCTCGAATACTTATCTCATGTAGTCCTTTCAACCTCTGTGCCGTCTTGAAAAACTTTGATTCCTCCGTGACATGCCATTATTCGTTTTATTAGTTCTATATGTAAATAGTTGCAATTTAGAGTGGGTTTGACCCACGATTTCATTTGAAAGTTTATGCTAGGACATTAGAATTGCACTCATCCAAGAATAGGAGATGTTATTTTCTGTATCTCCGCCAGTCTTCTGTGGCTCCTAAATGCTGAACATTATATTTTCTTCATGTTTCTTCTCTTGCTTTGGTACGTGATTTGAGGACCAGGATAGAGAGAAGATTGCTCCAATGAGGGGTCAATGTTAGTTTGGCTAATGCTTGGATCCTTGACTGCTTTGGAGTCCTGTTGATTTATTACTACCTACTCCAACCAATAAGGACTATCTGAAATGGCCTAAAAATTGTAATAGCATATTAATTGCATCACGAGTCCCATGATGTTTAGTCATAGATGCCCAAGAACAAAACATCCTTTTCATTAACTTTTGTAAAAATTTCTAGCATTTTCTATCCCATAATTTGAAGTAACGTTCACAAGAAAGAAAGATTCATCATAAACATTAATTTGATCATCTGAACTCTAGTGCCTCAAGTAGTTCAAGGAATTCCCAAAAAAGGAATGCGAGCCACCTCAATCAATGCATTGTGGCCTCAGTTTCAATTCCAATCCCCTGAACAACCTGTAAAGTTTACACTCTACAGGGCCACAAGATGTGGACATTGGAATTTAAAAGAAGTAAAAAACACTTTTGGAACAACATGCAAAGATGTTGCCCACTGAAGTTTATATTAAACTTATGAAGGAAAGATGATATTGCTTTTGGGACCACGCCACACAATATGCCAATTTTGAAGAAATAAAAGAAATACTCTAGCCACAAAGTGCAAGATTTATAAACGAAGAGATTAATAAACGAGATAAAAGAAATACTCTAGCCACAAAGTGATTACACAAAGTAATATCACAAACTGATGTGATTTGATATAGTATGTCAAATTGTATGATCATTTTTATTGTAAAGCAGATCTAACAGATCACATGATGTCACATCAGTTTGTGAGATTATTTTTATATAATCTTTTGTAGTTGTAACACTCCTCAAAGGATAATAAAGATCAAGAAATCTTATTTATTAAGGCAACTAACATTGTCTTAATAATCTTTGAAAGTAGTCCTAGTGGCCATAACTTTGGCTTTGTTCATCTGTTAAAGGCAAAATCATTTTCATTACATGTTACTTAATTAAATAAATTATCCAAAATAGACAAATAAAAGTTGTAATCCATTATAGTTCCATATTTCTCTTGCTATTATACAAATGCTTATTATGTCTTGTCAGGACCATCTTAGTCCTTAATTTTGAACACTTCTCCTCATATGTCATGTCTTTTTTTTCAGCAATATCCATGCACTTAAAACTCCCACTTACTCCAATTATGTAAATATTATATCTATCCACATCAAGTCTGACTTAGATGATTCTAGGGCGAGTGTTTCATTTTCTTTTTACCTTAGAAATGATTAAATAAGTCATAGATTATTTCACACGCGAACCCCTAATTTATAATTTTTAATAAAAATATAAATTACAAAAAAAAAAAAAAAACCAACGAACTAAAATCTTGTAGACTTCATGTCCAAATACTAGAAAAAATAAACACAAAAAATAAATTCTATAATATTCACTATTGTCTGTAAAAAAAATTTCGAATAATAATAAATTTTGTAAAATTTAATTTATATTTATATTTCTCTTTCTTAAATCTAAAAACTCAAAAAATAATTATAAGAAAATATTAATCCAAAATCAAGAGGAGAGAAGGATTAGTTCTTGAGTTTAGTGTAACACACTATGTTTTGGCCCTTGGGGCAGTACTGGCGGGTGCGGTTCCTTAGCTCCTACCCACCCTGATCCGACACGTGTTCAGAACATTTGTTCTGTATATTTGTTGGGTTTGAAAAAAAGACAAGAAAAAGGAAGACAAAAAGAAAGAAAGTGAAAAATATTGGCCAATAAGAATGGAATAAAGGCATAAGGGTTCCCTTATGTACTACTCTACTCAACTCTACTCTACTGTCTTCTCCTAGTGTTTTGACTCAGCCGCCTAGATACCATTTTTTGTACCGAGTTACCTTGACTCTTTACTGACCAACACACGAGTTGACTCGCCAGTCTAACACAAGCAATGGAACTTTTTTTTTTTTTTTAATCTTATTGAACCCAATTGCTAGAAAGGCAAAGCAAACACTTTCATTTTGTTTCGACTCTAAAAACAGCACATGATTCATCTCAAAGGTCAAAATAATACTTGTAAATTATAAAGGGATAAAATGAAAGGGGGATTGCATGGAATTATCAGTCATTAATTATTAGAATTAATTCCAGAAATCAAATTTATTTACAAGTCTGTTTATTGATGCACTTAACCTTTCACGTCAAATAAAGATTCAAAGAAGTACATATATATAAATTACATGACCTACTTATTTATTATATTCTATTTGTTTTAAATATTCTTCAAGTTTTTATTCTAACTATTTTTATATGATATGTGTGTGCACGAGTGTGTGTGTCTTTGACAATATATTTATTGAATAATACTATGCTTACCACTCTTCTACCGTTCTACTCTACCAGTTTGAGTTTTTTTTTTTTTTTTTAAATTTTTTCTTTTACTTGGTGATTAAGGATGTGTTTTTTAATAATATTATGATTTTTTTATTTTTTTTTAATATTTAAAAGTGTTAAAAACTACATATATGAAAAAACAAAAAATAAATAAAAACACATTTTATAACTAACGGTAGCTCCCAACGGTGGCTGGGAGCGATGAGTGTAGCAGTACTACTAAAGTATTTAACAATGTATTTTATATTCTTGAATATTAATTCAAACGAAGTAAAACTTTGACCATTTGAGTCATGATTAAAACTATTCCTTTAGCAAAACATACACACAAATTAAAAGTTGTGCTAGATATAGTAATAAGTTAAATAAATATCACATATTTATTTTTTAAAAAAAGAGTATCATTAAAATATTATTATTTTTATGTAGATCTTATATATATATTTTTTAAACAAAGTCTCAGTAGTTACGCACTTCATTACTGTAAATATTATTTACTATATAAGAGAGAGAGAGGAGAGAGAGAGATGAGGATGATCATATATATCATTTGAGGAAGATAAATAATTGGTACAAATCTCAAATAGATAAATTTCATACAAATCATACCTTAAAAAAAATGAAAAAATTATTTTTTATTAATAAGAACCATTTTTTTAAAATTTCTCAATTTAAAACTTGTAACTAACCTCACTATTCAAGAAATTAAATGAGTGTCTTCTTGCAGTGATCTGGAGCCGACTCGGCGAGTCATAAGAAGCATCAACTCGTTCAACTTTTTAGGTCAAGTGAGTTGCGGGGGGTTTTTAAGGTTTATTAAAAACGCTATTTGACTGCAAAGAGGAAGGCAGTAGTGAAGAAGGAAGGAGAGCTTTTAGATCTGGAAGAAAGCCTCTGAGAGGACCATAATGCCACACCCTTATTTTCACAAGCTGATTCTCCCTTCCACAATCCAAGCCAAAGAACTGGTACCTTAATATAACTCTCTCCCCTCTCTCTAGTTCTTGCCTTTTGGGTTTTGAATGCCCCTGGTTTTATTTTTAGTCGTTAGTTTTTCAGGGCGAGGTATCGGTTTCTGTTTGGTTTCCTAGAATATTGCCTCTTCCATTTGTGCACGATTTGCTGGGGTTATCTTCCTTTCTGGGGAGTTAAGCGATGAGTTGGGATAAACTCCACAAGGGTTGATTATGCGGTTTTGTGTTTTTTCTTGGCCTCTTTCCCAATCTTTTTCTAGAACCCTTTTCCACTTTCGGCGGTTAAAAACTGAAATCCCGTTTGGTTGGTGGGATTAGAGCGGAGGGAGGTGCGAAGTTAATTGGAATCCTCTAGATTCTGCTTTCATGTGGCTGGTTTTATGACAATTTGGTGAAACCTATGAATTTGTTTTGCTCTGGAGAAAAACTAGGAAAAGGAGAAGGAAGAATGGAAGTTTTGTTTTATAAGGTTATTTGGTTTTGATTTTTGAAGAACTCTAATCATTCATAGGTCATCAAAATTATGGGGCAACACGTCAGCGGATTGATCATATTTGTATCATTGAGAGCTGAATTGCTGAAATACGTAAGGTTTTGTGGTTTAGTTTTGCTCCATCTGGTTTATCTGAGAAGAATTTTCGGTGGAAAGGTATTTTCTTAAGATATTCATATTAGATGCAAAAAGTGAAGGAGTGCCTGAAGCCAATTGAAGATAGTAGATTTTTTGGTGTGGTAGAAATTCCTCAAAAACGAAAGGAGTCTTGAAAACAAAATTTTTCAATGTAAAAATCTTTGGGAAATGTCTTCTGCTGGAACAAAGTGGGTATTGTGATTGAATACTGGAATTTCTTATCAACCAGTTTCAGAAACCAATCAGGACAGAATCTTCGCATTAGTAAATTAACCAGGAATAAAACTCTTTTAAAATTTATAATAGCCCCTTCAAACCCAATTCATTTTATGCTTACGAGTTTTGTCTTTGATTTTCATGGCCATTGTCGAGCATTGAAGAATCAATCCACCTTTCAAGATTTACTTTCTGTGTTGGAAGGTAAAATTGATCTAAAAGACATGTCACCTGAAAGAAGCTATCAAAACGAAGTATTTTGTACATTTTTAGGATAATATAATTCACTCTGATTGTTGCTATACTTATGGGTAGAACTTGTGGACTCGAATCTTGATTTTCCATGTCATCATTATGATTCTGATGTTAAAGTTTCACAATTATGGTAATTTTGAGGAATGATTGAAATTTTGGTTGTTCTGACTCTTTTGCGAGTCATCACATATAAGATGACATGAGGCCAGTAAATGACCGATTCTGCAAAATTCAAGTTTTTCAAGTCCTTTGTGGTGAAAGTAGACATTTCTCATTGTTATTATGCCTGTGACACTATACTATTTTTGTTGGATATTTATGGATTCTTCAGAATGATTCTATTTTTCCTTTGAAATGCTACCATTAAAGGCTTTAGGATGAGCTTTGGATGTCTATTATGCCACACAATCGGATCTTGTGGTGAATGGTGATATACCCAACTCAGCTCAATTAAACCCATCTTAATTCAGTGGGTTGGACTACACGAATCCTATATGCGACTCGGTCCTCTTTAGGCCCATGTCCCCAATTACCTTGTTCACAGTCATATCTTTACATCATCTACACATGTAAATCATGCATTTCATTGCAACAAACAAGGCCTAACTTGATCTTTGATACATGCAGAGGATACCAGAAAATTTTGCCAACAAATTTAGGGATGAGTTTTCAGCTGTTGCTACACTTTCCATTCCGGATGGTCACGTATGGCAAGTAGGATTGAAAAGGATTGGGAACAGTGTTTGGTTTTACAATGGTTGGCAGAAATTTGTTGAACGCTACTCCATCCGTGTTGGGTACTTTTTAATATTTAGATACGAAGGGAATTCGCGTTTCTTTGTTCATATATATAATTTGGCGGCTTCTGAGATAAGTTATCAGTCCAATGCACTTGGTGGCACCCATGGACTCCTTTATGGCAATCAGTATAATTTATTTGAAGAAATGGAAGATGATGACTCTGCTGCAATCATGGGTTCCTCCCGTCCATGCCTTACTAGCGGGCCTTTGAAAAATAAGCTGCTTGGTGAATGTGGAGATCAATTGACACCTAGTAGAAGTTACACTCCTCCCTCACTGCAGAATTTGTTCAATGGGTCTCAACTTAAGAACTGTTTAAATTGGGCTGGTGAAAGAAACCTGCATCCGTCCAAGGGTGTTAAGAAGTCAACTGCAGAAACTGAACCCACTCGAAATGTAGGTGTTCAGTTTAATGCAATTGAGTTTAAAAAGTCTTTGGATGAAGTAAAATTTCAAAGTCCAGATCAAGAGACTCAGATTAAAAAAACCATGAGAAAAAAGCGGAAACCTGATCCCAGTAAGCTACTTAAAATTATAATCTCTTTTTTTGTTAGTAAGTCCTAGCCTTTTTTGTCTTTTGGTGTTAAAGAATTTAATTTTCTCATCAATGTTCAATATTATATATATGCAGATGAGCAGGAGTCATCTGCTCAACATGAAGAAGTAGAAATGCGATTTAGATTTTATGAAAGTGCTTCTGCAAGAAAGAGAACAGTAACGGCAGAGGAACGGGAAAGGGCTATCAATGCAGCCAAAGCATTTGAGCCAGCTAATCCTTTCTGCAGGGTTGTCCTGCGACCTTCCTATTTATATAGAGGGTGTATAATGGTGAGCTGTTGAAATTGATGTGCTAGACATGGCTATATAATATCATAAAACAGTGTGCTTAGTTTGTATGTACTCTTTTTTCTCGTGCAGTATCTGCCATCTTGCTTTGCTGAAAAGAATCTAAGTGGGGTTTCCGGATTCATCAAACTTCAGGTTTCTGATGGGAGACAGTGGCCTGTCCGATGCCTTTACAAGGGAGGTAGAGCTAAGTTAAGCCAGGGATGGTATGAATTTTCGTTGGAGAATAATTTGGGGGAAGGAGATGTTTGTGTCTTCGAGATGTTGAGGACGAGAGATATTGTGCTGAAAGTTACCCCATTTCGTGTTCTTGACGATAAAGGTCTGGTGGTGAACCATCCATTACAGCAAAATGTCGGGCAAACCAAATTTATAATTTAGTTGCTGGTAATCTCCAGTTTTACAATGTATCAAGCAACCTTACCTTTTAGAGTTACTGATCTCATTTGTTCATGTGGAATTTAGTTGCCGTTTAGTGTCCATAAACATTCCAAGATGGCGGTGGGATTTTAGTTTTCTTACAAACTTGAACACAAATTTTATGTCCGGACTAGGGTTGTAAATAGATTGTGCAATCTAGAGTTTGTCAAACTGGACCAGAACAGTTCATCCTAGTCATTCCTCTTTTTTCCATCTAAAGATTTGCTATTTTCAGCTTGAAGTTCTCCAGTTACTCATTACTGGTTTTGTTGTATATTACCAGCTTCAAGGGATAACTACTTCTAATGGGCTTTATGTTTTTATTTATAAAAGGGAAAAAAAAAAAGGTACTTCTTTCACACATTGGCTGGGACCTAATGCAAAATGAATAAAATAAAATCCACTTAGTTTTGCAAAATAGAACTAGTATTTCTTTTCTGTGATGTGCCTACTTGAAGATTGCCATGTGATCAAGTTTTCTAATTTTAAATGTTGGAGTGTGGTCGATAATTTGGACCCAGATTTGAGTGTCTTTTAATACTGGTTTGGGAAGGGAAATGAGATTAAAAAAAAAAAATTTAAATAATAGTGAAATAGTTCGTGAATAAAAATAAAATAGTTTGAGTTAAAATATTTTATGATTTTGAGAAATGAGTTAGAAAAAATTAAATAAAAATTTTATAAAATTAAAATATTGTTAGAATATAATTTTTAATATAATTTTTATTTTAAATTTTAAAAAAATAGTATCGTTTGAAGTTTAGAAAAGTTGTAATGATTAAATAATAATTAAATAAAAAAGTTAAAGATTTTATATTATAAAGTATTTGTGTTTAAATGATATTTGAAAATAAAATTATAAGAAGTTATAAGATAAGACGAGATCATTTCACTTGCCAAATAAGTCCTAATGATTTTGTTTTTTTAAAGGTGGCACTCACCGATTTTGGGTCCCGATTAGTGTAATTCATCTTTTTTTTATTCAAATTTTTCCTGTATATTTTTAATAACTCTCAATATGTTTTCTTAAAAAATTATAATATTATTAAAAAATACTTTTTTAATCATTAAGTCAAAAAACAAAAAATAAAATAAAATTTATCGGGAGAAAGTCTGGAGACCCACATCATTTCCCTTTTCCAAATTGTCCTAGCTAAGGGGTCATCCTTTTCTACTTTCTTGGCATTTAGATGGAAGGATCGAATTTCTGGATCTTCCTCTCTCGCCGTTCTTCTACCTCTTTCCCAGCAATCACTTTGCAAATTATTAAAAAAAAAAAAAAAAAGGCAAAAGCACTTGCTGTCACTGAAAGTGGCATGTGATAATTCCGGGGCTTAAAACGTTTTCGGAGTGACCATCAATGGGTCGTTCTTTGTGATTTTTCAATGATAAAGTTTCATCTATTTTTAGAGATGAGATGAGATAAGATAAGATTAAAGTTGAAAAATTAAATAAAATATTATTAAAATATAATTTTTAATATTATATTTATTTTAAAATTTAAAAAAGTTAAAATATTTATTTTATTTTATACGAAAATTTGAAAAAGTTGTAATGATGAGATGAGAGGTTTTTAAAATTTTAAATATTTTAAATTTTGGTTTTGAAAACAAACAAGGCAACTTAACAGTACCTATCCAGTGGATCGTAATGAGTCATTTCTTCCGGTAATCGTATCGTAATAATTTACTCCTTTTGGTTAAGTAATTCAGATAATATATTTTGAATAGTAATGATATTTTTGAATTGAGATGAAATGGAATGATTTGTAAAAAAATATATATTTGAATAATGAAATAAGATGAGATAGTTTTTATTTTTGTGATTTGATAAAAACGTAGGTCCTACCAATTAAAAAGAAAAAAAATTAAACTGGTGTTGAGAAAAGACAAGTGGTGTTTACAGGAAAAAAAAATTAAAATGGTATTGGATAGATAGCAAGTGACGTTCCGTCCAGCACGTTCGCTTCCAAAAATTCCTGTATTAGAAAGAAGATTGCGGGTCAATGAAGAAGATAGTGATTTTGCACTATTCAGCCACTTTTTACTATGTATTGTCAAATTAATTACCATTTTTTATTGTGTATTGTCAGATTAATTATATTTATTAAAAATCGATTGAGATGAAATGCACTCGAGCGTCATAAAGTTTGAAATTCACTTTTGATAAGTTTAAAAGTTCAATCAAGAGTAAAAAGAGTAAACTCAACTCACAATAAAAATTTAATATTATCTACCTTTCAAATAAGGCTACAAAAAGTACTTAAACCAAAACTTAATTGAAATCCTACTCAAAAATAAATCCTAGTTTTCAAAATACCCCTGGATAAACAGTACCTCAGTTACAGTACGTTGCAACAGTAAATCGCTACAGTACTGCACTACAGTACCTCTTCTAAATCCTAGTTTCAAAACATATAACTTTTCAAATAAGTCATTGATCAAAATACAAGACCTTCTTAAAAACTCTAGTTCATAATAAATAAGACATATGTAGGCCAAGTATCCTTAAACCCTCTTATTCTAAATTAATAAAATAAATATTTTAACAAATTAAAAGTAATAACATTTATTTCAAATAATACTCTAAATCGTATTTTCCGCAGCTTGTATCAAGAAAATTGGTTCTCTTTCTTTATATTTCGCCGTTTGGATAAAGAGAACAAACCGACTATAGATCCCGGTATCCAAACTGAACCGGTCTCCACAATCCAATCAGTAGCAAATCTTTCCTGAAAGAAAAAATTCACGGAATTTTAAAATCCCACTTTCTTTTCCCTGTACTAAGAGACAGATTTTTTTTTTTTTGAGAAAACAACCGATCCCTCTAATTCTAAACAGTATGCAATTTGAAATTGGAAAATGTTAGGTTGTCCCGTAGTTTTGCTTCTTGGGTTTGGTCGTTTATGTATTTTAATTTTTTTAATGACTACGAAATTGATTATTAATGATTTTGTATATTTTAAAAAAAATATTTTTAAAAAAAAAAGTGCAAATAGACTGAGGGGCACGCTTAGCAGTAGATGCAAGGCAGGAGAGAGTAGGATCTTCCTGTGATATTAACCATGAGAATGGTGTAGCTTTCATCCTTGTGAAAAAATGGCATCTAACAGTACCCAACAGAGGTTGAGAGGAT
>QEOT01005902.1:158958-169509 GCA_003123785.1 Pterocarya stenoptera
TCTATGGAAATCGCCATACATTCAAGGTTTTGCGTAAAGAAGAAATGACATTGATTTGCTAGAATTGCAAGCAAGTTTCTGTACCGAAAAATAAAAATGACTAAGGAAAAATAAATGCTGATTTTTTCGCGCCAGCCTACTGAACCATGAAGCTCAAGTATCTGAGATGCAAAATAGTGCTTTTTCTTTCAAGAATTATGGGAATGGACAGACAAGGATGGTTTTAAATTGAAGATCATGATATGGAAGGCGAAGTTGCAGTTTCCTTGAGTTTTAGCTTTGATTTATGGATCAATATGCATTCATACAAGTAAGAACAAGATTTTTAATTGTTATGGTTCCCTCTGTATTGGCAGAACAGATCATCAAGAAAAAATATGGCTGCCAATGCTTCAGAAGTTTCAACCTTGACCATGTCTATCTATTGATGATGACTAGGTCTTGATTGAAACTGACTTAAACCGTATTGCCCAAAACAATTTCGCAGAAAATATGATCAGAGACAATGATGAAGGCCTTCATACTTACATGTGAAACAATCAAATGAATAGAATAGGATAACCAACCTTAGTGAAGGATCATGCTGATAGGCAGGGTCCATTAATTCATGTTTTGCTGACTTGGGAAATGAAAATTCCAAGCAAGCAAGGCGATTGCATGTTGTAATCCCCTCAGCATACAAGATGTCAGTTTCAGAGGGATCATAATCTTTCCTAGAAATCTCTACAGCCTGCTTTTGGAAGTTATACGTTAGAGATGAATGTTTAACTTCTACTATTATCATTCTTTTACTGTTGAACAAGCTATTCATGCGAAAAATGGTGATTACAACCAATGATCAGCAAGAATTCATCACAGGGGATCAAAATGATTGAAAAAGAAAAGCAGAAATAAAAAAACATATAACCTATTCAAGGATTTATGTCTTTGAAACTAGAGATAGGGACCACAGAGCATGATCTCACCCGATCTAGGAAATAAGTGGCTGCTTTGCTTAGCATTTCTAATTCATTCCTCCGGTTGTATGTGGCCTGAATGGCAGCATCCCCCCACAATTCCTCAATAAATGGTGCAAATTCACTAGTGGCAGCTGGTTCCAAATTACCCAACACCAAAACTTGGAGAAGCCTATCTGAGAAAGCTTTCACTCTTGGCCCAATGGAGTAGATTGTTTTATCATCAATCAGGCATGTATCATCTGTTGCAAACGGAATATTATACATTCATACATATATATATATTCTAGATAATGAAATTACAGGCACCAATATGTTCATGCTAAAGGTAAGCATCTTAACAATTGAACATCGGTGTAACTTAATCAACAGCAATGTAAAATAACTTTCAGCGACAGAAAGTAAAGGATTTGCAGCTAAGATGAAGCATCAAGAGAACTTGTAAAGAGCAAGGTACAAATCCACCAGAATAGAACTGGACCGGGGCTGTTTAATAACTAGCCATTTTAACAGACTTAATGTAAAACCACCAGTGATACACGCAAGAATCACAGCAATGCATTTGGTGCATGTCAACTACAAGCAATCATTTGATTCCACAGCTTCAAGCAGTAATGAAGAGCTCCGAAGGCAGAATATTTCCCAATTTCACATCTGAATGATGGTTCATAAAGTTATATTTGAATCAGAGTGAACACAAACATGCTTCTAAGAGACAAGCTTCCCAATCACTAGATCCTAGGCTACTCCCAAACTGTCAAACCACTCTCTGATTGCCATTACTGGAAAATTTAATTAAGAAGCTATATTCTTGAGTCCATCCTTACAAGTACCCTAGGTACTTTCTCAAGGTCAAATAAAAAGATAACAAAGAATAAATTATTATTTTTTTAATGGTCGGAACAGTTGAGTGATAAACCACTTGGCTTCTACAGTACATGACGGTGACGATGCGGTCCTATTCATCTGGGGACTCGGAATCTAACTCATGTAGCTATGCCAAGAATTCTTAATGGCCACTTTTTAAATGAAGAAATCATAAGCGAAACAAAGTGAGGAAACAAGTATCCCAAGTACCAGCAGTAAAACAATAAATAAGTCGTTTCCCCTTCATTTATTTTGAAAATTTTATGAGAGAGAAAACTGTGGAATTACAGGTGGAGAGGACTTAAAAGCACAATAATTTGATAACAAAGGACATAAACAAAGAGAATCTCTCAACGGAGACCATTGTAGAGATTCCAAAGCCTGAAGATAGTATAGGATAAAGTAAATGTTTCTCAATCATCCCTAAAAAGACTGCATAGATCCTGCTCTGTCCCTCCAGTCTACATCTATAGAACTTTGCAAAGGTAAGGAAAAAAGGGTTCAAGATGTGTGTGAGATGAGTATTCGTTGAACTGTAGCGTGCCATAAAATTCTATTTTTGCAAATCCAATATGGTTCGTTGCCTTGTGAAACCTTTTGTTGTTTTTATTGAAAGAAACCGTGCAGGAAACTTGGTATACAGGTTCTCATTTCCCATCAGAAGTTTATTTTTTCCAACTTCAAATTGAAGCATGCCAAAACTAACTTTTATTCATCATACAGATATTGTTACATAATTTATGTGGATGAATTGGCAAAACACCATAGAATGCAAGCATAACAGAAACAAAACAGATAGAAAGAACCCTCAACATACCTGAAGGTCCACACTTATCGACAACACATCTTTTCTTCTTCTCGAGCAAAGTTTGTTCTTCAAATCGCTCACACCCCACGAGAACCATACCGAGATACATATACAAATTTCTTTGGATCACTAACTTAATAGCTTGACGTTCATCTTTGGAGTAAGGAACATCATAGAGAAGCTTGGCCTAGTAAAAGCAAGTAAACAGGGTTCTAGTATCACCAAACGGAAAATTGTTTAAAGAGTTGAACTGTGTCAAAACCACATTTTTATCCTGCATGTTACTTGAAAAAGTTTTAATACTAGTGCATGGGAAAAAAGTACATGGGAATATACCATCATCTAATAAAGATAGAATTACTGGTGCAATCCTCTAAGCCAACTTTCTCATCATAATGCACAAAGATGTCAAAATTATTAATATGGTCGTGTATCGATGGTAAAAAACTAAGCTATGAGGTGTTCGGCAAAGTTTGGTTCATAGTACATGAACAAAAATTATAGCACTAGTTGAAGATTAAGTAATTCCCTCCATTAAAATTTTACCTGTTTATATATGGTACTCGAGCCAGATTTTTTATGACCAACTAATAGAAGTTTATGAATCGATTTCTGCATCACGTTGGCTGGAATAACTCCATTCACCTTTTCTTCAGAAGGATTTTGATGATCAGGAGGAACTGGCAGGGACAAGACGGCGCAGACCAGCTTTGTTGCAGTCTGTAACGATTGTAGTTCCACAGTTACTAGTCTGATAAGATGTAATAGCTAAGACAATCATAGCAGTGCACATCATGATGCAAAAGTACCTTGTCCCATATTCCACCCTTTATCTTATTCTGTCCCTCCTCCTGGTATGACCCGTCATCACTCACCCAAAAGTGAGGGCTTCCTTCACATGACACCCCAGCCGCCTGTAAATATTTAAAAGAACAGATTTGATTCTGCATCCTCACAAAGCTTTTTTTTTTTGATAAGTACATCCTCACAAAGCTATAATACAATTCAGAAGAACCAGACCGTATCGAGCACACCAACCTTCAGCATCCAGAGCTCTTCTTTAGTAATCTCCCTACCGTTTATTAATACACGTGTATTTCCGTTGCTGGCATTTCGCTTGATGACGCCCCCGACGTTTAGCTGGGAGCTAATAATCTGCGAAGGCTTTTTTCCTTCCTGTTCACTCAAGGGAGAACAGTTATTGCATTTTGATACGATAGGACTGACTTTATTGTTAAGTAGTAGAACAAAGACAGAACTGAACATGTAGATTGCGATGCTCACCTTTCCCCATAAACCAGATACTTTATCATACCAAAAGCATCCTGGCCTTATATTCCTTGGTGGGTTTTTGCAGTTCTGCAACTGAACAAGCTCTTCCTGACAAAGAGGTTCGCCATTCACATAAACAAGCCCTGGTGGTAACTGATTCACTTCACAGAAAACCTCAGCATTCATTATCTGTTTAACTGTCATATGAGTGAGTAGTCTCTTGAGCAGCCTAGAACACTTTCCCAGCGTCCCTCTCCTCGCCTCATCAATGCTAAAACCAATGCAAGTAACACATTTCCTTCCTTCTGGCATTGACCCCATTGCTCTCAGTACACAATCATAACAATACTTAGCCCCACAAACAATGCAAATCTCCTTCTCCATGAACCGGTTTCCCTTAAGGCATCGATAGCATACTCCTTTTTTCCCGTCTCTCTTGACTTTTGGAATCACGTGAATACTCTCATCCTCAGAATGATAAAATTCTTCATGAACTATCACGTCGCCCGATTCCGGATCACGAAATCTCACAATTGGTGGCCTTTTCACATGGCGAGGAACGTCATCGTCGCTTTCATCTTCTCTGCAAGAAAAAATTCGAGAGGAACCTGTCGGTGAACTTACAACAGACTCCGTTGATTCCCATTTGGTTGGATTCATATAATTTTGAGAACCTTCGCCCTTCTTATCATCATCAAGAACTCCAGAACATTCCATTGCTGCCGAATTTTCAATTCCATCCGATAAATTGGACTTGGGCTCATAACCATTATCACAAGCTAATGCACCGGAGGTAACTACTGTTGAAGATTCCTTGTACGGAGAACTGGACTTAAGAATAGGTTGGATGACGGGGAGGGAGAGATTGTCGAACAGAGAAGCGGAAGAAACTGAAGCGGCAACGGGGATTTGGCTAGTGTCAACTGGGTTTACTAGGGGGATATCATAGGTGACAGGAGGGCCATTGTACTCCAAGGCAATTTCGTAATCGGTATTGATGTTTTTGTCATCATCACTGTCAGAGATTCCAGGCACAGCCGGCCGCAACTTTCTCAGCAGCCCAGCCATTGTCGTCGGTCCAATTTAAGGTACAAAACGAAACAGCTAGGTCCAATTTCACAAAGCAATGAAATTGTTCCAAGGACCCAGGAAGCATAACCATCAAGTTCACAAACCCATGAAGCAAAACCACCACATCGAGGCCAAAATGGAGCCAGAATAGAGAGACAGACAGGGAGTGTGTGTGAACTGAAACCTTCTGGTGGATTAAATCGGAAAGGAAGAAAATGGAAGTGGCAAATCAAAGAAGGAGACGTGAGAGAAGAGAAGAGTGCGAAAGTTGACTGCTCCATATCATTCATTCACGTCAACGCGTATAGAAAATACCAGTAATCAATGCTTGGACCGAGAAGAAAGTTCAGCCCTGTGAAAATATTACAAGACCCGGTCATCTTCTCCGGGCCAATATTCTATCGTGACAATGCACCAAATTACAGACAGAAGTAACTTCAATTTTTGTCATGGGAACGACTGTTCCTTAAGTTCGGAGGTTCAGATGAGATGATTGGACGGCTCTACTCCTAGAGCGGAGTCCACCAAAACCATCACCGAATAGGTAAAAAGTTTTTTTGTCTTTTTTTTTTTTTTAACATTTTTTAAAATTCATTAAATACTTTTTTCTAAAAATAAAAAATATAAATTCATTTTAAAATAATTACTTAACAATTAAATAAAAAATAGAATCAATGGCACATCGGTGACCACCTTTTGTGGAAGAGGCATTTTCCAAGATGATTATAAATGAAAATTAAAAATTAAATAAAATATTATTATAATATTATTTTTTAATATTATTATTTTAAAATTTAAAAAAATTAAGTTATTTATTATATTTTATGATTAAATTTGAAAAAGTTATAACGATGAGATGAGATGAAACACTTTAACAATCCAAACAGGGCCAAATCGTGTACGATCAGTTTTTTTTTTTTTTTTCACAAGATTAATATCATATTAATAATGGTAGAATATATTAGGTTATAGGACTAGAAATAATATTTTCAGTTTTAAAACTTATATAGCTTTTAAATTTTAAGAAAATATATTTATATAGTTAAATTTGAGATTTCTCAAAAAAATTAATTTTTTAATAATAAATTCTGTTTTTTATTTTAAATACGCGAAGTTTGCAATATATATTAATAATAACAATTGTTTATTAAGAGAAAAAGTATGGAGTCGGGCATTTTAAAAATTTTTATTTCAATTTCAATCAGAGCCTTATGCATGGTCACAAACCTANAAGTTTGCAATATATATTAATAATAACAATTGTTTATTAAGAGAAAAAGTATGGAGTCGGGCATTTTAAAAATTTTTATTTCAATTTCAATCAGAGCCTTATGCATTGTCACAAACCTAATATAAATATATATATATATATATTTATAAACACACACACCATTTAAATTGACAATCTTATTTGGAATGGGCACATATCAAATCTAACAACTTAGATTAAGGTTCGGTTTGGTTGTTAAATTCATCCGAGTTCAATTCAGTTCAATCTAATTTTAAGTTAAATCTAACATCCAAACATTCAACTCTCAAATTACTAAACTCATTTCAACTTAAAACATCTTTACACGTGGGACCCATAATCTTTTTCAATTCAACACTTCTTTATACGTAAAACCTATAACATTTTTCAACTTTCCATAAATACATCTAAACTCATCTTAACATCCAAACTCATCTAAGATGGACTCCACAAAACTCATTCTACTATCTCAACTCACTACTATTCATAAAAAATTCAACTCAACTCAACATTCAAGCATAATCTAAGTATAAATTCATAAGTAATTTGAGTTTTTACTAAGTTTTTTTTTTTTTTTAGAAAGCTAGATCATTAATTAAAAACAACAACATTCTTAGGAGGATCCTTTCCACTATGGAACTTCAGCAGTGATGGAGGAATTTGGATTAAGAGAATATTACCAAAGGCTTGCATTGCTGCTGCCATCGTGCTAAGTTATGTACACATCAATTTTTTGATTGATGAATTTTTCGCACCTTCCATTCCTTGAATTAGTCTAGATGGAATATGATATCATTGATAATTGGACTCATAGTCCATTCTTGGATTGGATAGGAGTTGGAGATGGCTTGGATGGTGACCTTTGAATCACCTTCTAGAATTATCCTTTCCAGCTTCAATTTTGCCGCTTCTTTGATAGCCATTAAGGCTGCAGATTTTTTATTTTTATTTTTTTTGATATCCTCTCGCACATTTGAACTAACTTTGCTGATGAGATTAGTTTTTGCAAAAATTAATTTCCCATTAACTCCCCAACAAAGAGAAGCAAGAATAGAACCCCCTTTTCTTGTGGCAACATCAAAGGACATAAGATGATATACATCTGGTTGTCGGTCTTTATTTTCTTCTAGCTGGTTTTCTTTCTCTGCCCATGCCTTAATGTGGTGTTTGGAGATTTTTTATATTAATTCTACATACACCGAGATTGATGGGATTGCATGATCATGTTCAAACTTATTCCTGATAAACCATAGATTGTCCATAGCAATGGAAGCAAAAATCTGGAAATCATGATGCTCCTTTTCTGGTATTTTCAAATTTGATGTTGGATCAATAATAACATTAATCCAATTTTTAATGGGTTGGCTAGCAAAATAAGAAGTATCAATCGGCCACTTGGATTGTCTCCACATCACTCTAAAAAAAATGTAATTGAGAAAAAGATGAGAGAGATCTTTCAGTTCAGTTTTACATAAGGGACATCTAATTTGTTCCTCATCAAGAGGGATGACTTTACTGATAATGGTTTTGGTGGGTAGGATATTATGGCTAATTTTCCAGAGTAGCATTTTTAAACTATCCTGCAATTTCATCTTCCAAAGCTTCTTACAATTAATGGACAGATTGGTAGCAAAAGGTGTACCATTATCATAAACCATAACGACATAGGCTGATTTAACAGAAAATTTCCAGATGCATGGTGGAGCCATTTGATCTTATCAGGTTGAAGCTGAAAATTTTGATTTGCTAGGGGAATTTTCTGGATCTCTTTCGAAGAATGTTCAAAAAAGAAGGTATCCAAGAGTAAAGAGTTCCAGCACCTTGGATCTTCTAAGATGGGTTCAGAAACAGTCATTGATTGATCAACGTGAGTATTATTTGAATGTGGTAAAAGCATACAAGAAGGAAGAGTTGGGTTCAAGGATCATTCCAAACTCTGGTGGCGATTCCATTGTTTATATGGAAACAAATGCTTGACTTAAGAAAGTCTCTTTGTTTTAAGACACTTTTCCAAAATCTTGAATCTGTGGGCTTCGTAGAAGCTTCAAAGAAAGGAATAGATCTCAGATATTTCTTAAAGAGGGCATCTTTCCATAGGCTAGAAGAGTCATTGATGAAAAACCAAGCTTGTTTGGAAATGGGAGCAGAATTGAAAGGAGAGGTCAATTTCAAGTCGAGACCATCCATGGATTTTGGCAAACAAATCGATTTCCATGCTTTCGGGGTACTTCTTTTTTTAATTGTCTTCAAACCCCCATTAGAATCTTCTTAGCAAAGAATCATTTTTTTTTTTTTTGTCATATTCATGGGAAGAAGCATGGAGGACATGACATAAGAGGGCAAAGAGCTTGCAACAAACTTGATTAGAACAGTTTTTGAGGCTTGGGATAAAAGTTTAGACTTCCAACTTTGGAGTTTGGATTGGATTTTTTCAATGAGATCAAAGAAGAATTTTTTCTTATCAACACCATTAGAAAGGGGCAAGCCCAAGTACTTAGAATTTGGAGGAGAGATTCTAAAATCAAAATGATTTTTGACTGTATTGATGGAATCAAGATTAATATTTGCATTAAAGTGAAAATAGGATTTTTTTTTTTTTTGGTTAATATTTTGCCCTGACCAAGAATTATAAGTGTCTAGACAATCTGCAAAGGCTTGAGCAGTTGGAGTACTGGCCGAACCAAATAAGAAAAGGTCATCAGCAAATAGTAAGTGGGAGATGGAAGAGCCCTCACTAGACAATTTTATTCCTTTCAAGCATCCAAGATTTTCTTTGTGAACAATGAGTCTAGTTAACACTTCAGTACCTAGAATGAAAAGAAATGGAGATAAGGGATCGCCCTGTCTTAATCCTCTCGTAGGTTGGAAAAAACCATGGGGTGATCCATTAATAATGATTGAGTATGATACGGTTGAGATGCATTCTTTAATCCATAGGATCCATTTGTGGTTAAAACCAACTTGATGAAGGACATCCAGGGTGAATGACCATTCCATAGAGTCAAAAGCTTTGGCCATGTCAATTTTTATAGCCACTGTACTGACTCTGATTCTTCTTTTCTTCATTAGGTTGAAAATCTCTTGGGCCAAAATAGTATTTTCTTGAATAAGTCAACTTGGTAAGAAGGCAGATTGATAAAGAGAAATGATATTTGGCAAAATAGTTTTAAATCTATTAGCCAGAATTTTTGCTATAGTCTTATAGCAAATATTTGAGAGGCTAATAGGTTTAAACTGGTTGACATCATTCGACTTTGATGTCAACCAGTTTGATGAAGAAACTTTTAATGGCTACCAGAAGGTCGACTTTGATGATTTCCCAAAATATTTTGAAGAAAATGCTAGTAAAGCCATCGGGACCAGGCGCATTTGAAGAATGAAGTTTTGTAACAACAAGGAAAATTTCCTCATCAATAGGGATTTGACAAAGGAAATCATTCTCGGTATCAATTACTTTCCTCGGAGAAAGGTGATTAAGACCAACTGGAGATTCAGGGTTAGAAGAGGTGAAAGTGCTCTTGAAATGATCAAAATTTTTTGAAGAGATAATGGATGGATCAGAAGACTATTGGTTTCTCCAAATTTTAAGGCACTCAATATTGTTGCTTCTACATCTGATGAGAGTAGAAACGTGGAAAAATTTGGTGTTCAAATCCGTGATGGTAAGCTAAATAATTCTGGATTTTTGGTGCCATATGGATTCTTCTCTATAGAGGAGTTCATTCAGGTTAGCTTGCATATCAGATTCCAAGTAGACAGATGAAGGAATTGAATCTTGGCTTTGTAAGGAAGAGAGAACCTCAAACAAATTTTTTATTTGAGTCTGAATATGGCCAAAATTTTTAATGTTCCAGTCACGAAGGGCTTTTTATGTTTGTTTAAGCTTTTTTGAGAGGATGAAAGAATGGGTGCCTCTGAAGTTGGAATTCCAAGCTTTTTTGATAGTCCCAAAGATGGAAAGGTCTCTCAACCAGAATTCTTCAAACTTAAAAGCTTTGGGAGAATGGATTCTATCGGCAATATCTAGAATGATTGGAGCATGGTCAGAAGAGACTCAAGTAAGGGTTGTAATAGAGGCTTGTGGGAATAAGTCTAACCATGATAGATTGGTTATCCCTCTATCAAGTCTTTCTTTGATAAGATTGTGATCATCCATATCATTAGACCATGTATATTTGGGACCATTATAACCCGATATCTACAAACCCAAATTTGTTCATGAATAAAGGGAGTCCATTCAGCTTGGAAGATTGAGAAAACAAATTATCCCCTAACTTTTTTTACTGAGAAATTATGGAATTAAAATTACCAATAGCTAGAGAGGGTCT
>QEOT01005902.1:187438-206195 GCA_003123785.1 Pterocarya stenoptera
ACAATAATGCGGTCCAGTTCTTGAATGGAATGTCAGATAAACAAAAGGATATGGGCAATTGCTAATGGATCGGATCATACTTAAGAGAGAGAGAGAGAGAGAGAGTCATATACCTGAAGAATTGCCAGGGAGATTCCAACCCGGCCGGCAAGTCCAGGAGACCATCTTTAGCATAAATGCACCTATACACAGGCCCTGCCGACGGCATTTGATGTGTCGCCGGCCTTGATTCCTCAACCTGCACTGTATACATGACCTCCGTCGACATTGTTGTCTGAATAATGGCTGCAGGAACTACGAACTACTACTGGGATTTCAAGAAGTTTGTGATGAGAAAGCAAAATTTGCTGAAAGAAAAAAGAGTAGTGATTGAGGGAGTTGGAGAGGTGGTTGAGCGTTTATGACTCCTTTAGCTGTTTTTGTCTGCATGTAGGTGAGTTTAATTACTTGCATTGCATTTATAGACGTGGAAGATCATAGTTTTGGTCATGAATGTACTTTATTTTTATTTTTTTTATATTCTTTTGAATATATATATATTACTCAATTAATGTATTATTTTTTAAATTGATGCATGGCATTTGCACACAACATAACTCTTATCTAATATTACTCAATTATAAAAGAAATAATCAAAGTTTGAGTGGTCCAAAAAATACAACCATAATTAATTGCTATTTAAGATTAATACACCAAGAAAGATATTTTATTCCATGGATATTGATAAAATCAACAATTCCGCCTTAAATGGGTGCATGTGCTACACAGCCAATTACACCGCAGAAGAACAACTAGCTAGCTAGGACACATGATTATTTTGTAGTAAATATTGCCAATAAATGCTCCTATATATACACTCTATTATATATATATATATTCCCGACTGTTCAACCCATAAAAGAAAAATAACTGATTAATTAATTAGCTATGAACAATTAATTAATGGCTCTAAAGGATTAATTAAGCAGAAACCTGTAATTACAGACTCGCCCAATGTCATGTCAATGCAAGCTCGTCAATCTCGTGATTCTCATTCTCCCGTGCAGCCAAGTGGACTCAATACTTCAAACGCAATTTTTAGTTTTAGAACGTTGCGTACGATAAGCAAACGGATTCGGACCTAACTAAGTAAGATTTAAAATAATAATAATAATAATAATTTATAATTTTAAATTTTTAAATTTTTAAATTTAACTCCGAAATTAAATTATATCTGCGGTGTAAAGATTTTAAAATATAACTATCCAAAATAAAATAGATAGAATTTTATCTCGGTTAAGTATTCACATTAACGATGATATTTTCTCTAAAATTTAGAGAGCAAATTTAATCCTTATATTGGATTAGTCATTCACTCTCTATATAATAATAAAATATTATTTAATTAATAATTTTTTATTTAATTTATTTGTATCACATTTTATAATTCTACCAATTTAATATTAATAAGAATTATATTCAAATTCAATTAATATTTTAAAAAATCATATTTTCAAAAGTCATTTAATGCTAATAACAAAAAATATTTGATTAAACTCATCTAAAATTCTATCTAAATTTCTTAATTACAAACCAAATAGTATTTTTGCTCAGAGTGAGAAACTAATATTTTAATATTTACTTGAAGTGAAAAATTAATATTTTAAATATTTAGTGAATCAATAGTAGTTTTACGTCTTTAGTCAACCACTGTAACATAAGTCCACTTATTTTAAATTTGGCCAATTTAATATGAGATGTTTTTAATATCAATTATGTAAATTTTAACTAAATTTTTTATTTGATTAAGCCAATGTGAATGCTCTATAACTCACAATATTTACTAACGTATTTTTCTTGAAATTAAAACATCTAATATTGTCTCGATTTTATCTCTATGAGTACAAAGTCAGGACAATGGTATCTCGGATTTTAATGGACAGGGTTTCTCTATGTTAGGACAAATTTCTGAAACAAAGTACCGAATTGACGGAAAATCTTAAGATGTGGATAATGTTTGGCTGTTTGCAGTTGCGTGTACGCAGTCTATGCTATTTGGCAAGTGGGTGGCTTCTACTCAAGAAATTAAACAACCAGATACGGGCAGTGTTCGGTACGAAAAAAAGAAAGAAAAAATTTATTTATTTCTGATCACACATTTAATAAAGTATACATTTTATGGTATAGTTTAATTTAGAATAAAAATTTAAAAGATTAAATATTATCATTTAAATGATGTGGATGATTTACTATATATCAGTCACTATTCACCCCTATACTTCACACCTAACAATTTTTTTTTCATAGAATGTGAGATGTTTTTCATAGGATGTTGAGTAATGAATAGTGACTACTGAAAAAAATTATTATATTTGGAAATCCTCAAACATTTATCATTTGTCTTTTTCTTTTTCTTTTTCCACACAAGTTTGACATTTGGAAAAGCTAGCAAACCTTAAAATTAATGTCCCAAGATTCATTAGTGGGTGCACCACCTGATTGACAACAGCTCCAAATGCCAAAAGTGAATTAAATAAAATTTATTTTAAATAAAAGAAAATGGTCAAGCAATCAGGAGACAAAGACATGCATACAACCATATTAATGCAAATTTCACACAACGGTTTGAATTAAAGACATTAAAGTCTATATCTACTTAGTAGGCTACATAATGAGAGAACGCTTTTTTGCATTTTCCTCTGAAACTGATCTATACCTGTCCATTCAAAAGCCTCCCTTCTTGGTAACCAATACCATCATAAATAATACACACACACACATATATATCTATATATACATGTTTTTCAAATAAATTCAACTACTTTAAGAGTTATTAAAGCGGCATGTTGGTTGTGCCAGCACTCCAAACAAAACAAGCAACCCCCTTTTTTTGGTTTAATGTATGAGTCAAATAATGTATTTGTAATCGATGTTTGGATTGTGTTTTTTGTTTGTGGCTGTTTTTAGAGAGGAAGGGTTAGAGACAAGAGCCATATATTTAATGGCACATGGGTTGGCCCAACTGTGTGCTGATGATGGGTGGGGCTAGAGACTTAGCCGAACAAGCAGTAGGATAGTATAGGGTTGGTTGGGTTTTCATTTGGGCCCATTTGAACAGCTTAATTAGGCATCACGAGATTAATGCTTAAATATGGGCTTGGGGCGGCCTATGACAGGATGGATCAGGGTTAAGGAGCCTCTACATTAAAAGCCCAACATCCACTGTTACCTTCTGCAATATCTCTCTCTCTCTCTCTATGAGCAATCGGAGTCCCATTATAGTAAGGGCAATAATTTTTCAGTCCCAAATAATGTAAGATTATAGATAGCAAGTCCCTCAAGTTTGGCACTAAAAAAAATGAAATACAAATCTATCCACATACTCTAAAAAGAACAATCACCATAACAATTAAAGTAGTCTACTAAAATCTCATTTTAGAGCAAATAATTGTTATTTCCGAACATGATGAGATTAAAGTCTCCTGCATATCAACATGGAATATTACTCTGATTCTTGACTTGTAGGCAGATGGAGGAAGTAGGATGGACCGGTGGAAGGCTGTGTGCGCCCACATCACCAAATAATTGAGCAGCCTCGCCTCCATCCTTCCACATGGGTTGTGTCGGTACATCCGAAAGAAAGAAAGAAAAACCCCATCACTCTTCCTGAAAATTAAATGGAAGGCTTCCGAAACGCAACACAGCCCCTGCCTCTCCCAAAAAGTCGTTCCCACGCTCCCAGAGAGAGAGAGTGTGAGAGAGAGAGCCCTTAAATATTTAGGTCTCGTCAATTTTGTAATAAATGTTCAGCCCAGCAAATTAATGAGCTTCTACAAATTGCCAGACCGGCTCATTAAACGCCCTCTTCTCCCCCCTCTCCCCCTCAATTAATACCTCTCTGTCCCCATCGCTTTGTATTTCTCCATCTCTGACCGTTCATCCACTCCACGTGTCCTTTTTCCCGCTCTTGCTACCTCCTCCCGTTAAACCTTTCCGGTGACAGCAGCGCCTCGGGATCCCCACACCTCAGCCGGCTCGACGAGAACGCCCCTGCCCCCGTCCCCGACGACCTCATAAACATCGGGCTTGTCATCGACTTGCTCCTCCTCGATGACCACCCTCCCCCTCCTCCAACAACTCCTGAGCCCGTAAACCTCACCCTTGACTCCGATAACGGAAACAATCCCCTCCGTCTAAAGAACGGCGACTTCATTCCTCTGTAGTACCTGAAAGAGAAAACCCGAGGTTTCGTTAACGATCCGAACGGCGACATCCGTTTGTTCCAGAAGCTTCCTCTCCGGTACCGCCAGGGTGACGCTGTTGCCGGTTCCATGACCATCCTCTCAGATGTCATACTCCTTTCAAATCCGAAAGAGTACGACCGTTTCAACAAGAAATCTCGGCCGTTGAATCTATCCTCCGAGTTGTGGTTGTAATTGTAGTTGTTGTTCCTCGTCGGTGACTGTTCTTCGATGCACGGCGTTATCTCCGAGACTGAGCTGCGAGACTCTGGCAAAGCTTCGGTGAGAGGCTCCAGCGTCATGCTACGTAAGATCGTGTCGTCGAGGCTCGGTCTGATTCTGGCCGCCATCAGTGGAATAAACGGAGACTCCGAACAGAATATTCCGGCGCGGCAGAGAGGACAGTTGGCGTGAGACCTGAGCCAGATATCAATGCAATCCACGTGGAACGCGTGGGAACAGAAGGGGAGCGTTCGGACGTAGTCGCCGTCTTCGAACTCAAGGAGGCACACTACGCAGTCACGGCGCTCTCTGTTGGATTTGGAAGTATAGATTGAGAGCGGGATGGTCTTGATGACGGACTCGTCCAGACCATACGGGGAATAAACGCGGAAACCGTCGCTTGCCTCGAAGAAGGGCGAGTCGTAGGGCAACGAGTCCAGGTCGCCCGAGGAGGACGGAAGGAAAGACCGGGCCCCACGTCGGCGCCGCCACTGCCTACATCTGCGGATGATACGGATGATTGACGGAACGACGTGGCGCGAGATGAGGCGGGAGTATGTAACGACGATGAAAGCAGCGGCTACCACCACCACCATCGCGATCAACGGCGGACTGAACTGGAGCGGCAGTCTGGGCGGGGGGGACATTGATTGGTTGAGGAAAGCAGTAGCAGTGGTGGCGATGGAGGGGGCAGGAGACGGGGCCCACGGATGATAAACATGAACAGGTGACTCGGCCGGAACCATCATCATCGTGATCAGCACGATCGTGGAAACGGTGGTGTGGATGAATGAGTGGACTGGCGGTGGGTTTAATTGTGGAAGAGTGTTGATACTTTTGGGAGAGTTAAATGTTAATGTTACGGGGTTGACTGGATTTCGTCGATTGGTTCGTGGGAGGCAACACGTCAACGTTGCTGAATTTACTTGTCAGGCACAAGTACACACACTTTTATTAAAACTTTGCCACGTCTTTTACGGTGGCGCGTGCCGGCGGGATACTCGCCTCCTGTGGGCGTTACGGCGGTGAATTCGTTCATGCTAGTCTGTGGCAAACCGGTAACGACGTAACGTGGTTTGGCTGCGTCCCTCGTGGATTCTAGGATCCTTTAATCTTTATATTATGCGGAGGTGACCCACGATAGTAGGGTATTTTTATTATTTCTTTTTTTGGAGTTTACCCGGCACCATTTATTATCCCTCTGTCGGGCAATAAAATGGGAAGGGAAAATCTTGTGTGGCTAATGCAGCGCGCGATGTCCATAGTCAAAAGCCGGATAGACTAGTCAAGATCGGGCGTAATTGCCTCACTGACGTGATCCGATATGGACCCTTAAATGCTGTTCTGTTCAAAATCCTGGCTTTCAAAACTATTATTCAGTAATAATACATAAAAGATTCCTTCCCAGATCCGTTAATAAATAACAAATCAGTACGTTAACTTAGGACAGTAAAAATTTAAAAATTCGACTCTGATTTTAATTTAGTACTGATTCCGCTTTGACTCCTCGGAGTTTTTTTAATCAAAAAAAGATTTTAATATGGTACGTATTTTATAAAATTATATATTTTTTATGCATAATCATATATATTTTATATAATTATAATTTATATAGTTAATTAAATTCAATAATATACTAGTATGAGTAAATTATTATAAAATAATATATTTATACTATAATATAAATACACTATTTTACTAATAATACTTTAGTATACTATTAACTATTACTACCATGTAACACTCATAATGTATAATAACAACTAATGGATAATAACATGTAATACTAATTATATAATAACTAATGTATAATAACATTTAATATTGATGTATTGTGTATAAACACAAATATATAAATTTATAATAGCATGTACTAATAATGTATAATAATCAATGTGTACATGTAATACTAATGTATAATAATAATAATTTGTACAATGATTTATTTTTTCAACTTTGGTTATGTTTTAATAAAATTGAAATTGAAAAAATATTTAAAAAAAAAGAATGAAATCTGAAAGCCCAAATCTGATTAGTGAGAGGCTAAAAGTTCAAGATTGTCAAATTAAAATTTTAAATGAATTAAAAAAAGGTCAAATTTGACTCTACTCCGACTCCTACTCCAACTTTCGGATTCGAAATTATGCGAATCGTAGTCGAAGGTCGGATTTGACCTCCGATAAAATCGGAGTAAGAGTCGAGGTAGGACACTCCCACTCGGACATTATAAGCACCCCTGCCGGTTAACTAGAAAGGAAAAAGAAGAAACTGCAATATGCTAGTAACCAGAGTGATAATCTGGGCAGATGGCTATTGGAAGTATCCATCAATCATCATGGACCATGGCTACCGAAACATATTTGTTTGGGAAGGGTAATGCTACAACACCCCGACGCAAGCCGTCGAAATTGGTCACGAATGTGCAATTTTGTTTTTTTTTTCAAACAATATTTTAAAACCCTTTAAATATTTAAAAAAAAATCAGAAATTGGTTAAAAGATATTTTCTTAGCCATTAAGTAAAAAAATAATAAAAAGTAAAAAACAATTCAGTAGAAAATATCGATGGCTTGGGTGGGAGTAGAGTTTTCCATTTGGAAATGTCTTTAGAGGTGGGAAATCCGGAGATTCAAGATAGTTGACGGTTTTCTAGTGGGAGAATTTTGCTAACGAGTCCCTGCTAAGAACATTTATTCTCAGAATTGTGGAGCTATTACTAGAGACTGGAATGGTCATATGAACTTTGGAGAGGCAAGGTCAGTCAACACTGCTTGTAGTTTGGCCAGGGGGAGGCTGGGCCGATTAAGGCAGGGCCCAACTCTAGAGAGCTTTATAATTATAACAAAGGTTTTTGGGCCCAAAAATCAAAAGGGTTTCAAGCTTCGAAAACTTTCTGATTCCGATCATTCGAAAGCTAATGCATATCCAAATTTACCATAGGAGTGAAGTAGCCTCTTCTTTCTTTTCAAACTTCCAGAGCCTCCCATTTCTCAAGTTTATGATTTCAAAATTTATTCATGGTTTCACCCCTTTCAAGGAAAATGAGTACATTTGTGTACCTTGACTACTACACACTAGCATTTTTCAATAAGACTGATGCTAGCGTGTCGGCGAGCTTTGACCGCTTGCGTGACTATTAGTACAAATTCTATATTTTATTTTTTTGTTCTTTTCCTTTTCATAATTTTTAAACATCTTTAAATATTTTAAAAAAATAAAAAAAATACACCGATCCTTGTTTTAATTTGTGGAATATTGTATGGCCAGCGTTTCCTCTCATTAGATCATGCTTGTTTAAGCCTATCTATTATCTAAAGGCTCAAAAGTCGGTCCATATTATCTTATGGATGATATTTCATTGGGTTTACTTGTTATTTGGTGGTAAGCAGTGTGTTAAATTTGGAGAGAAATTGCAACCGGCGCTATAGCCCCATTGCGGCCTTGGCGCTTATGTGGCATAAGTAGTAAACGACGCCGTTTGCTCATCAAAAGGGAAAACTCTCTTTTTTCCTTTGTTTTCTCTCATCTCTGTCGTCTGTCATCCCTCTCTCCCGCATGATCCCTAACCCCATCAAGTTCTCTCTCCTCCCGTTCTCTCTTCACCCTTGAGGCCGCGAACCCAATCTTCACCCGAGCGAACCCACACAAACCTGTCGTCTTCATCCTCGAAACCGTCGTCTTCAACAAAGCGAACCCACATGAACCCGTCGTCTTCACCCTTGAGGCCGCGAACCCACACGAACCCGTCGTCTTCACCTGAGTGAACCCACGCGAACCCGTTGTGGCTGCTGCTTCTGTAAATAATTTCTGAACTAGTGAGTATTTTAGTCTGATTTTGTAGCTAGCTAAAGTGTCAAATTTGCAACAAACTTGGTGATAAAATGGGGACATATGTTGCTGTTAGATGCCAAGAAGTTCAAGTATTTGTTGTTGTATGGTTGAAAATTTGTTGTTTATGTATATTTTGTTCATGAAGATGGGGAGAAGGTCGAAGACCGTTCTTTGTTTTGGAGAAGTGAACTACTTTAGACTTGTTTATGTAATTTGGTTGGATTGGTTCACATTGTTGGCAACTTATATTGCATTCTTGAAAGATTTTTTTTTATGAACTTGCTGTCAAATTCTAAAACTTTGTAAATAATTGAGTGAAAATAAGGGCTCGTAATGAAGCTTTTCCAAAGCTTATTGACAACAGCCAGGAAAACCAAATTGGGATTTTCTGGTTTTATAACCAGAAATGTCGTAGTTAAAGAGGGAAACAATCGAAGACCGCAGCTCTTTATAGAAGTTTGGGCTTTGCTTGGTTTCAAAATGAAAACCTCCCTCCCACGTTTGACAATCTAAGTTTTCTCTCTCTCTCTCTCACTCTTTCTGTTTTTTTTTCTCGCTTTTTTTTTTTTAATATTATCAGCTCATGTCAGCCGCAAGGCCGCGACAGGGTTAAACCCTAGTGGTATGTAGCAGAATTGAAATTTGGATGGAAAGCACATGTTTAATCAATCATATTTGAAAAATAATTTGTGCAGACTTAGAACGTGCAAGTCTCGTATAGCATTGATGTAGAAATTGTAGATCCAACTCTTAAAAAGTTATATAAAAATCATTTTTTTACACCATGAGATCCACTATTCTTCAAAAGGAAATGCTAGGGAGCCCATTTTGGCCTCCAGATGTATTTTGTCCGATTACATTTTTTATCTATTTTATTTAGTTTTTTTTATTTTGTGATTAAAAAAATATTGTTTAATAATATTGTAAATTTTTTATTTTTTTAAATATTTAAAAATATTAAAAAAATGATGTGAAAAAAAAAATCTTAATTTTTTTTTCACATCATTTTTTAACACTTTTAAATATTTTTAAAAAAATTAAAAAATTCACACTATTATTAAACAATATTTTTTTAATCACTAAATAAAAAAAAATTATAAAAAGAATCGGGCAAATGCATCGAGAGCCCAAAACGGACTCCCTAACATTTTTCTTCTTCAAATGAATTGCACGGAATTTGTGAATTTAAATTTGTATTTAGCTAATAATACTCATCTTCTTCTTCAAACTAATGTAATTATTATTATTATTATTTTTAACTTCTTTACTACCTTTTGAAAACCAAATTGAGACTAATTGCCTTCTATGTAGAGTGGTCCAGTAGATACTAATGAAAGAATTCATTTGTCTTTAGGAGGGGACAAGCCTATGACAGTTCACTGCCGCATTAATATGGGAGCCTTTCATATCTTGACACGTGGCAAATCTGCAGCCATCCCTTTAAAACTTTAAAAGCATTGGCTTATGTCTTCCTATGGTCATTCATGTATTAATTTGACTGAGATTTATGCTTCTTTATGTATAAAAACAAACATTTAAAAAGTGTTTGGCATTCAATATTCATAAAGCCATCCAGTTGGACGCCATATACCCATGATACCCCCATTTTCTTACCGACCCTTAAACAGAATTAATAGAAGAAATAGGATTAGGCAATTAATTCAGAGGTTTATCAAATGGAATTATTATATGGACATTGTTTGAAAAGAAAAAAGTGGTACTAACCTATGGCTATTTGAAAAGCAACCTCTTGACTTTGAAGGAGGGGAGGTAGAGCATGATAATTAACCAGTACCAAAGATCACAAAAATGAAAAAGCATAAGCCAACTCATTCCTGAATCCCAAGAAGCAACAAGACAATCTCTCCAACCAGACTTGCCACCCAATTACAGTGTAAAGCTAGAAGTATCAAATCCCACATATAACTAAACTCCAAAAAGCTTTACACGAGTCGAAACTCCCACCTGAAAACTTGCCGGAAAACTGCTGTCAACTGTGTCTGTATGTCAGAGAGAAGTCTTTGTTGCCGTGAAGTAAAGTCGACGTCTCCTCACACCATCACTTCTTCCAGATCATTTTGTTCCTTCATTTGCAAAATTCTGACAGTCTCATAAAAGAGAAAAGTAGAGGCCAAGAATGTTGCGCACTTCTTGGGAATTGTGAGATCATGTTCGTCATTGATCTTATACCTCTTGTTTTTGTTGTCATCAAATTCCCACTTCAAGACAAGAATGACAAGCTTGGTGTGTTTATGGGTGGGAATTGGAAGACAAAGTGATGAGCCTATTTAAGGGAAGAGGCAGATCCCATGCAACAAGGCCATACCCATGGATGAGGTACCTGGCTCTCTGGGGACCAGCGCCAGCTTTTCTTTGAGATTGGGCCAGACTATCTTTTCCTCTGCCTCTCTACTTTTCATGTCTTTGGGTGTCGAATTCTACAGCTACACCGCTTTCTGGTAATTGTTCTTTCATTTCTCTTTTGGTTTCTTTAATAAGTACCTCTTTCTATATCTTTTATTGTTCTTTTTTTCGTCTCAATCTGCACTACCCATGTGAAATATATCTTCAGTTCGTCCTCTGGTTCTTACTGTAAGTAGTCTAAACACATTCTTACCTACTCTGTTTCTTTCCCCCACTTTTCTTTTTCCCCAATTATATAACCTTGGAAACTCTCTTGATAATATCGAGCCATCCATCGATGAACCCTGATTTCTGGAAATGGTTGCTACTTTCGGAAGAATCAAAAGAGTGCTTTTAGATTTTCTGTACCATTCATCTTACTCTTTTGACAGTAGGTGAATGGTGCCTTTTAGTTTGTCTTCCTAATTTTCAGAATCCTCTCCCGGAATGAGAGATTTTCAATTCATAAATGATAAACTATATTCCTTAGATTTTTGGCGTTGCCAAATTTTAATGCCAAAGTTCTACGAGTGAGGGTGCTGATAAAAAAACCATAATCCAGAAACTCATAAAACATCCTCTTCTTCTTTCTCTTCCTAATTTTAAGGTCGATCAATATCAACCATCAATTTGAGCAGCTTTCTAATGATTTTTTCAATTTTCTGCTGTCTACAAGTCCATTGCCAGTCTTAGCATTCTTGCTTAACTTAGAGCTTTGGTCAATCCAACGACGGACGACCTTCCCCAAAACACATTGTTTCCACAAAAAATTTGGAAATTTGAATTATTGGTTAATTTGGTTTGACCACATACGAAAGCAGGGCACATTCGAATGCTTAGCCTAGACATAAAGATCTTAATGTAAAATGGTTCTTCTGCATCCTATCACTTCTAAGAAAAATTTGACAACCTCTTAGTTTAGTGCTAATTTGACTTGCTAGGATTATGATTTCATTCGCTTCTATTTGGATCCTTTTGTGAGCAGCAAGCCACCAACTTGTTGGCTTAGACATTTTACATCAGCAAACCAACATGGTTGACGATTCTTCTGGTGAATCATATTCACTGGTTGCAGATGATTGTCTCAGAATCTTCTATATTCCCTTTGTCTTCCATCTCCTTTTGTTCTCATTACATCGACCAATAACTCATTTCTCATTGTCAATTTGTCTGTTTCGAGCTTCATTCTTCCATTCCCATTATCTTCTTCCATTAGCTTTAGAAGATAAACAGGTGAATCAATCTGGAATGAATCCAGTGATTGATGATGAGCAAGAAAGAGGCACTTGACAATCCTCTAAAGAGTCTTCCGCTCTGGCAGACAAGAAAGCAACGGGATTGCAGATAGCAGCATATTTGTTTCCAGCTCTGAATGATGATGAGCAAGAACATGGGAATACATTTTGGAACAGTATACATCTTGCTGTTTCTTCTGTAGTTTACTTATTTGAATCTTCATTTGATAAAATGTTACAGCTACTTGGTAACAATCATGGGTTTGGTTATACCCTGGAGTTTCACTTTAGCCCTGGTGGATGGATACTCTGTTCTGGTTAAATGCTCTATCCGGCAGCCGGGTATTCTGCTGATCATTATCGTAGGAGATTGGGTATGCAGCATTTGAGTAATTTGAGATCACATAAGATAGAAACTAGGGTACAATTTGATACTAACTCGTTATATATATCTCATATCAGGTATTATCCATTCTCACACTGGCTGCAGCTTGCTCAACAGTTAGTGTTGTGGACTTTCTCCTCCAGTGTAATAATGGGGCATATTGCCCACCGAAGTTTTGCAGCAGATATCAGATATCAGCTGCCATGGCTTTCTTGTCATGGCTTCTGTCTCTGGCTTCAGCTCTGTTCAATCTCTGGTTACTCCCCTCCTTGTGATTTTGTCACTAGAATCAATAGCATCTTGATTCTTCCAACTCTGAATCTTGTAAATAAATAGAGTCCGAGTTTTAATGGATGGAAGTTTTCAGTTGTTCAATTACAAATTGTAAAATGTTGTCGAGCATTTCTGGTACATAAAGATTGTAGAAAGTGCTTACCAAGAAAATTGCTGATCACGTGAAATGACCAAATCAAGTCCTTCATCCTCCCCTTCTCACACCCCTTTATCAAAGCCTCATAACTCTTACCTTTTGCCACTGTTCTGTGGCATTAAATCAAAATTCTTTGCTCCATCCCTCAAAAATCTCCAAAACTTCATAAACCCTACCCATAAAGTCAGTCCTGCAGCACCAGCTCAACCGTACGTTGAAGTCTCTGGCGTAAAACCCTTTCTACAAATATCCTTAATACACAAGCAAAGCTGCCCAACACTACAATACCAATGGTCAAGGTGCTCGTAAGTCACAACCAATACCCATGCCATTCAATCCCATTTCTCTGAAAAATTCTTTAGCTTTCTCAATCTCTCAAATCTAACAAAACCTTACCACTCGTAGTATTATAAACCATAACATCAGCCTCCACTACCTTAATCATCCTCCAATACCTTAATCATCCTCCCACAACTGCTCAGCCTCAATTATCCTCTCTTCCTCGCAATAGGCTGCTATCAAAAGGCTAATACCAATGACCATTTGGAACACAACCAAATCCCACCATTTCATTCCAAATCATCTTCACCTTCTCATCCAAACCAAGCTGATAAAAACTCACCATTAACGCATTAAAAGTATGCACATAGGGCCTAACTGTAAAAGCCCTTTTCGCATTGCCCTCAACTTCATCGCACACCAACCCAAAAAGTCCCTATAAACCTCGTACCCGGCGTACCCTCCTCCACACCGCTAAAGCCACGAAATCAAAAAATTCAAGGAACTAACTTTCAGCCTTTCAAGCTAATCCCACTTGACCTCCACATTCTCACAATCTCAATGGCAATCTTCAAACAAGCTTGAACCAACAAATCAAACACAAAAGAAGCAGACCCGCACGATATATACGTCTTAACAAGGCTCTCAAACACCTTCAGTGGGTTTGATACGAGGTTATCTTCTTCGGACAGACAAATGGCAGTCCGAATGAAAGCCTGGGCTTGGGCCTTGAGGCCTGCCCGGGCGAGGATGCCGATGATGGTGAGGTAGGTAAGAAGATTGTGGTTGCAGAGGGACTTGAGCGGTCCAGAAGAAGCAGCGGAGGGAAACGTGGGAATTGTTCTTGAGGTGGAGGGTTATTTGGGAAACGTCATTGGGCTGGAAGCCGCCGGGGCACAGAGAGAGTGAATATATCTCCCACCGGGAGGACTTCAAACGCTGCTGAGATCGGAGCAACGTTTGAGATCAGTGTTTTGGATTGATCGGATGGTGGGTAATAGATAGCTGAGCAATTCAACGACATGTCTGTCTGTGCGGTGAGAATTGAGAGTGGAAAAACAGGGCTGGGCCAGTTGGGCCATTTTTGCCCTTCCTGCCTATGCACATCTCAAACCCTCGGGTCTGCGGCCCATTTTGCATCCCACGTAGCAGATTGGGCCAGAAGAGCGATAGAAGTAGGACAATTGCATTCTTACTTTGAACAATGCTAGAGAGAAGTCACTATTGTGAGTGCACATTTTGTACTCACTATGTGGCTTCTTCTCATCCTTTCATTTTTTTCTCACTTTAAGAAACAGACGGTCTGGATGAAGCCACATGATGTGTACAAAATAGATGCTGTAAACAGTGACTTCTATCAATATTTTTCCTCTTACTTTTGGTTGCGGTAGCTGTAATTATTATTAAAGTAATTTGACACACTTAAAATATGTTACATGCGCATAATTGAGGACGATAGAATTTAAATTAAAAAATAATCTTTCTCATCATATAGATATCGAAAAAGGAAAGTTGTTAACTTCGACTCTTTTCCAAAAATATATATATATATTAAATGAAGAGCATTGCTATGCATCATCCTACACACCACACACCAATGTATTTTTTATTTTTTTTCAATTTTTTTTCAATTTTTTTTTTTATTTTACTCTTCTTGAAACATTTATATTTTTTTATTCTTCATCCATATAATACACATTTAATAAGAGAAACAAATAAAAAAAATAAAAAAAATTATGATGTGTGGTGTGTAGGATAATGCAAAGATTAATTCTTAAATGAATGGTATTTTTGTAAAATTAAGATTTAATTTTAATCAAGTGGCATGCTGCTGCATTGGTTGATTATAAAATAAGTTGAAAAATAAATAAACTGCAATGGGCTTTTAAATCCATAAAATAAAATTGAAGAGAAATGATAGCTGCAGTCGTGAGTGTGTAAGTGCCGTACAATCATTTTGAAAAAAGTGAATATATACTAGATTCACATAAAAAAAAATTAATTTTTTAATAGTAGACTTCACTCTTTTTTAAAGTGGCTCTATGGCGTTTACGCACTCTACAACTGCGATTAGAAACTGAGTTAAGATAAAGCGCAAGCAAGTGACAATGCTTCCAATAACTCGGACAAGTAGCTCACAGATCACTCGCACTTATATGGGATATTCTAGATGCTTCTTCGTATGAAAAAAAAAAGAAAAGAAAAGAAAAGAAAAGAGAATTGGACAACAAATTACAGACCATGACGTGTGATGGTCAACAAATGCTCATCTCATTCCTATATTCTTTGTTCCTCCAACATTAAGCACTGTTCCTTTCCAAAAAAAATACTGACCATTGACCGGATGCATGAAACAAAATGAAAAAAAAATAAATAAATTAAAAAGAATAATTTGGGTTTTAGATGTAATTGATCTAATGATGATCCAAACGTCTTCAACACACACACGCAAAAGCATTCATGCATCTCCATATATATGAAATAATCTCTATCTTTATTGAGATGGTAATGTTGTATACTACACTATTAGCCTTCTTTCATCACATTTTATATCACATTTGAATCATGATCTTATTAGTTTTGGTGGACAAGATGTTGGCTTTTGGTCATGAATAAGTAGGGTCTAATCTCTAAATTTGAGGGTAAGATAAAGATATATATTTATATATATATATAGTAATCCAACAAAATTTATTGCTTCTTGTGTGAATTTTGTAAGTAACATTAAATACTCAATAAATATTATAAAATTTATTTTATTTGTTTATTTCTATACTGCTTAAAATCTTCAAATTCGAATAAGAACTTGATCAGAGATCTCATGAAATGTATTATTTAAAAATAAGTGAGGGTGGTATTTGTTGCAAGTTAACATATATATATATATATGCATGCGATTAATGTAAGTAATTATTGACAATTAATTGTTGCGTAATTAGATAATTGGTAGTGTTATTTCAAATGATCAGTTAAAAAAGTCAATAATTATTATTATTATTATTATTATTAAATACATTAATATTAATGGAGAATCATCCATATTACTATTCTATCCCAAATGGATGTTTATTATTTACATACATATAATATTCTTGATCATCCATATTACTGCATCTCAGAATTATACGACGTATATAATAAAGTAAATGCACATTTAGGTAAAAAGCCCTTTATTCCTAGTTAACAATATTCCACGCAATATATATATATAAATAGAGTACTGCTGCATCCACAAAAGAATTATACAAAACAATGCTACAAACTGATCATGACGTTTCTTCATCCAATCTGTTAAATCTACTTAACAGTCCTCTTATGATCAACTGACACAAAAGAAAATTCAAGCGAAATATGCGCACTAAATCAACCGTATTAACAGTTGAATCAGGGCCAAAAATGTAACCGTGCGCCCAAGGGGTTACCACTTTAATTAATTCCTGGAATTAAGCTTTTAAAAGCGTTATCGTGTCAGATCCCAGAAAATCACGTCCTCAGAGGAGCAAGGCCAAGCCCATCTATAAGTAGATCAACATGTACGTCCTGAAATCTGGCTGAATTTTCAGTTTTCCACACTCATAGCATCCAATCTGACTAGCTATATATATAGAGTACTATTTCACACGACTGGGAGGAGAGGTAGAAAACCTTTCAACAAATAGATAATTAAATCAAGTTGGCTGTAATTAACTTTTGATTATTATTCAAATACTATATATATAAGATTATCTGATCAATAATTTTGCTAATTATGTCAAAAGAATTAGATAGATGCCAATTCTTATTCATGATGTATTAGAAATCGATCCCTAGGTTTTCCATGCAAGCTGTGCCTGGTTCTTCTAGGATAATGTTCCCTACTCGATTGGCTACGATCCCGGCCTCATTATTAAGGTATTATATACATTTCAGGGCCACATATCTAATATTCAAAGAATAAACACAGGATATATTCTCCATTATAGAAAGTTTACGAACCAAATTAATAAAGATGGTAATTATTATTATACGCGCGTCACACAAATTGAGATATTCCATGCGTGCTTTCACAACGCTGTAAAAACACCCATTACTTCCCATAAAAGACCTAATAGGAGGAGTGAGGTAATTCCTTATAAAGCCCAGGATGAGTTTGTTCCTAAGCCATGTGGGACTTCTCAATACGCCCCCTCACGTGTGGGCCAGTATTTCCGGTACTATCATCGTTGGTAGGTTGCAGGAGCCCATCATTAGTCATAAGTTAGCCTGCTCTGATACCATGTAGAAACACCAATTTTGCATTGAAATTTCGGTCGTCCCAAGCATATGCATGAAAATGATGAATCTAGAATCTGTTTGGGAGTATAATTGTTCTGAGATATTATCAAAATACATAATTCACTATTATTCACAAACAATTCTTATTACTATTGCTAGATCATCTGAAATACTCTTAGTATATATCCAAATGGACCCTTAACCTTAATTTTCTCTTTGATATATGTTAATTAGAACTTTATGACTCGATCTCTCCGATTGAGTTAAATATTATAGATGGACAAACGCATCATCATGTAGATTTTGCAGCAATGCATAGTATGTTTAGGTAGGGATTGGTGTACTCGATCCTAAGGTAAGAATCTAATGACGTGTCTATATATATATTTATATATATCTGTTTTTGTATCGAACCTGCATTTATATCGATCAAGAAATTAGAAATTAATGATCTCAACATGAGATAGATACTTTATATATGCTGCAATTTGGTATAATGCTAATAAATAAAACAATATTTTAGGTTATGTATAAGTAATTACCAGGTTAAGAAGCCATTTACAGTACTGGACAAGTAATATTCGTCTTAGTATATATTCTTAAGCAAGAAATGACCCAATATGCTCAATGTCTATGCTTAATTCCTTTCCTTGTTGACGTGGAGATTCCCATGCACTCTCCCACCATCTCCATGCCATGGAGATTGGAGCCCCCAAAGTATAAATATTCCCTGCAATTGCTTCGACCACAAGCCAATAGTACATAACCATGAGTGATTTTGGCATCTAACCACTTTTCAGTTCTCGCCCTTTATCTAAACAGAAAGCATGGCTCTAAACACAACACTACTCCTTTATATACATACACACACACACATATATATATATAGCCCCACACTCGGCCATTTAAACATAGTGAATAGCGGCCCCCTAGTGCAGGGTGGTTCTTAGCTTTTCAGGGATCACACAAAAACCATGAAATACAATGAAATATCCCACAACAGCCACCCCCAACACAATCTCAAATTTGAGTACTCAGAATTTCCTTTCAAGTGTGATGGGTGCAAGGAGGTGGGCATAGGCTCGCGCTACAAATGTGCCATTTGCAACTTCGATCTCCACATGCACTGTGCGGTTTCTTCCCCAACCATCTACCACCCTTTCTACACGAAGTGCTCCTTCCAGTTCCTCCTTGGTCCACCGGGCAATATCCCACGCTTTTGCAATGCATGCGAAAAGAGCGTAACGGGTTTCGTGTACCACTGCAAGTCGTGCCAGTTTGATCTCCATCCATGCTGCGCCAAGCTCCCTATGGTGCTCGACGATGGGGAAGTCAAGCTCGATCTGTATAAGAAGATGAGCGCAGCGTGCCACAAGTGTGGACGGAAAGGGCGTAGCTGGAGCTATAGATCTAGGTGCAAGAAATACAATTTGCACGTGGCGTGTGTGAGGGAGATGCTCATGGAAAGTTGGCCGGATATATATGTTGGACGTGGAAAA
>QEOT01005903.1:5800-22546 GCA_003123785.1 Pterocarya stenoptera
GGAGCTTGATGCTATGTCGGCGACTCAGGTCACCATTAGTACTCGACTGACACAGATAGAGGAACGCCTAGCTGCAGTCGAGGAAGTGTACAAAGACATGGGGTCTTAGTATTTTCTATCTTTTATTTATTCTTGTTTTGTTTTTAGAATGGACAATATTTAATGTTTTGCAAATTTAGTATTTAATTATGAATTAGTCTTATTTTATATTTTCTGAACTAATTATTGATTTATATTATTCCTATTATTTAATTGATAAATTTCTCATAATTAAGAGTTAATATAAATATAATTCTCTTAAAAATAAAAACATATGCTAGACCGTTCGAACGGTGAAAATGCACGTTCGAACGGCGTAGTAATTTTCCGCTATAACGATGTTACTTAACGTGCCAAAATTTCCGTTCGAACGTAAAAATTAAAGACTTCGAATGATGCCTCATTATCGTTCGAACGGTTAAATTATTAGGGACGGAAAATTTCATCCCTGAACATACCGTTTGAACGCGTTCGAACGGTATGCAGCTTCCGTCATCTTTTTGGGACGAAATATAAAATTCGTCTCTAAATCTCACTTTTTGGGACGATTTTCAATTCGTCCCAAAATAAAATCGTCCCAAAATCTCTTTTTTGTTGTAGTGTCTGTTGTATAATGCCTCAACATACATGACCAACTTAGTTACATTGAGTTTTTTTTGTTTAGTAAGTTTAGCTACGACTAGTTCACTTATCATGTGTTAGTATTTTAAAAGTTATTAATTAATCCTAAAGCATGAATAATGTGGTATCGCAATTCTATAACAAAATATTGTACCACTGACATTGAGCTTACATAATTACTAGTTTTTAATTATCTGGTAGTCTATAATTGGATGAAAATATTATGTGCTCGTACTTGAAAACTACAAAATAATGAAATTTAGTATATATATATATATATATATTATTTTGTGTAAGGTTAGGTTCTTTGTCTTTCTAATATTGGCCTAATCCAGGGGGTGGAGAGAATTATCAATCCTAAGATGAAAGAAGGAACTAACAAAGATGGTTTAATTCCCCAAGAACTATTTACAAAGAACCATGAGAACATGATGGAAAAGGGAGAGAAATGGATGAAGGACACATCATCGTCATGTACAGTGGTGGGTGCTCTGATTGTTACCATTATGTTCGCTGCAGCTTTTACGCTTCCAGGTGGTAATGACCAAACTACAGGCTTTCCAATATTCTCAAAGAAAAAATTATTTATGATCTTTATAATATCCGATGCATTGTCCCTTTTTTCTTCCTCAACTTCAGTGTTGATGTTTTTGGGAATCCTCACATCACGTTATGCAGAAGAAGATTTTCTTGTGTCTTTGCCCAGAAAGATGATAATAGGTCTTTCCACTCTTTTCTTCTCTATTGCAACCATGATGATAGCCTTTTCTGCTACTCTTTTGATCATCCTACATGAGCAATTACCGATTGCAATTCCTCTCATTTGTTTGGCTGGTATTCCGGTCACCTTCTTCGTAAGGATTCAGTTCCCCATTCTTATAGATATGATCAAGTCAACCTATTTCCCCCGCATCTTCAATGGGAAGATGAAGCTTGATTTTAATTAACGATCCATTGTACAATATGGTGTTTTGCAATATAAACTTAAGATCTCTTTGGTGGCAATGTAAGCGATTGCATGCTTGTATTTTGAGGCTGCAAGGAAGACGACTTCAAGTTTGTGCCAACCAAAAGAATAGAGAGATTCAAAACTTTCTTCATTATCTCACGAGTCTAAGGGCTCGAGAGAAAATTTAAAGACTTCTTGTTCGGCAAAAATTTTTGTTTAGTGTGTTTGCAAGACTTTGATGTATTAAGATTTTAGGTTTTAGTTTTTTTATTATCAATACTACTCTTTTAACTCCATTTTTTAGTTAGTATATTAGTTGCTTCCTATTCGTCTTCACTAGTGCATGGGTGTAGCTTTTTAAGCCTAACCATATGGATCCAAGTTTTTCATATTATTACTGATTTACTTTTTGCAACTTCAACACCAACCCATTCCTTAGTATTCAATGCCATCAATGAAAGGAAGATCCAAATGAAAAATAGGAGTCGGGGATGAGCATGAGAAAAAACCTTGCCATTCATCTCTTCGAGTGCCTCGCTTTGATCTGTAGTGCACTCTATGAATGCATAAGCTTTGGACCTTTTAGTAATACTTTCCATTATAAATTTCAGCTTTACTCATGCCTTCTTCTTGTGGTAAACCACTCTCCAATCCACTTTATAAGTCATTAACTGACAGTTGACACTCATGTTTGCTTCCCATTGCAACGCCATGCATGTTCTGCCACAAAACTCGACTCACCTACGTGATCTTCTATATCATTTAACTACAAGGAATTCAGTCTTTTCCAACACTACAAATTTGCTGCTATAACCCCAAATTTCGCTACAAATAATTTATTGCAACGAATTCACCTTAGCTGCGGGTTGGTTGCCAAAAATCGGTTGCCATATCTTTTTACCAACGATTTGCAATAATCGCTGGAAATAAACTTATTTCCGCCGAGTTGAAATCGCCTCAAATAGTGAATACTAACACCAGGAAAAATTCTTACGGTTGCTGATATCATGGTTGGGAAAGCCTATTTCCGGCAAATTTGTTTCATCGCAGATGTATACATTTTTGCTACAAAAAGCATTTTGCCTATTTGCGATGATTCCCTAAAATAGTTCTAAAAATTGCCAGAAATAGTCTTTTACAAAATAAAAAAAAAAGAATGCTAGTGAAATTGTATAGCTGTCATAGCCTAAAATACACATCCTTACCATACAATGCACAAAATTCTAATATTGCACCAAAGAGTTAGGTCAAATATACACAACTTTGACAATTTCCAAAGGCAATAAATATAGTTACAACCATATAATTAAGTATCCAACTATCTACACAAAAAATTAAAATCTTAAAACCATGCTCTAAGTTAATCAGACAAACCACAAGAGGTAAGAGGATCTTTATGCAAATCCTTGAGGAAGAAAAAGGAACTATTGAGGTAAAAATAAATATTAGAAGGGACATTAGAAAAAGTGATCATGCAGTGCTTCAACTATCAAATACATATACAAAGTCTGAAATTAGTTGACATAAACTACTCCATGTGAAATCTAAAGCACACCTAATTGTTTTCAGCCCTGCATATGGAAAGCAAAGTGTATGCGAATAACCCTGTCCCTGTTTCTACAAGCACAGCATAACAGAATTCGGAAACAAAGTCTACTATTGTTGTAGTGAGTCTTTACAATGCAAATTTAGAGAAATATAGGGCAAATTTCAGAAATTGGATCAATTTCCATATTAACTTAGAAAATAAGTATAATTATGTATAATCAAATAAGAGACAATTATACCGTCTTTTTTAAAACTCCCTGCTGGAAAACAACCATATAGATAGACCATATGCTTGTGAGATCCACCATAAAAACATAGAAATTATCGTAGCAGAAATAAATTAATAAATAAAGGGAACTGCAGCACTACCAGAGAAACAAAAAACGCAACTGATCAGTGCTGTGAAATTCAATATAAAGATAGGAATACCCACACAAGTACATGTAAAGGTTCAAGATATCGTTTAAATTTAGATGGGGAAAACCTCAACGGCATATGCTTCTTTTTTTTATCTAAAGGTGAAGACTCTGAAGCAGGTCATGCACTATGTCATCATTCTCATGCCACAATATAACTAATTCAGGAAAGTGTTTGATATTATCCACTTTTGGCACGAAGCATATTGTAGCTAAAACACACTTGATGGAGATCTTATAGAATCAATAGTACATTGGATTGTATTGCATTTCCGGTATTAAGCTTTAAGTTACAGCGAAGCAAGGAAAAGTTTAAAAGAGTAAACTTACCTTAATAGAAGTTGTTAGAATTCTTGCTTTTGTCATTTCTAGTTTGAAGAAAGTTGAGTTTCCAGACTAAAAATCTCTACAGAGAAGTTCCTGCTAAAAATAACGCTTTCAAATCATGAAACTTATGTTTGTTACCTAGGAAGGAAAAAAGAGTCGGAAACTATAGGGATCTTATTTTTCTTCTGTTCTAGAAAAACATCCTTCAGTTTATTGGACATTGTACATTTTTTTTTCATGTGAAACAAGGATTCAATTGATGACACTCTCACACACACACATGCACACACATTCCTTCAACTTATCGTTAGTAGAAACTATTTTTTCTCGTTTCTGTAAATTTGACAGTATCATACCCAATGACCACCATAAGCGCAATATCCAAGATAGTGTCCTTGATAGCATCCAGAGCTTCTGATTACTATTTAGGAGTTTTGATTTTTCTTGATACAATGTCTATTATCATACCACCATATTTTGGCTGCACAACAAGAATAATAATATTTTTTAGAAAAAAAAAAAAAAGGATGAAATGAAAAATGAGGGAATGGAGTTACATGCTTATCAGAAAATGAAAACTGAGTAGATGCTGAAATTTACTTTCTATATCCTTTTGATCTATATTCTATGTGGACCTATCTCTTTCAGCTAACCAGAAAATTGAGTCAGAGCAAAAGCTTCACTAAAACAGAAGGCTATCTTCAAATGATGCCCAGCATCTCAAAACAGAACCAAAACACTTTTCAATTCTTCTTCAGAAATCAAATAGTCAGATGTTTACATAAACAATTATTTGTTTATGTAATGATATACACAAGACAAAAATTATAAATATGAATTGATTAGGAAAACACAAGCAGTAACAATAACTCCATGTACGCAAAGAGCTAGGGCAACATAGGAAAAAAGAGAAGAAGAAAATACGTAGTATTGGGGAAGAAACTTACTTTAAAGAAGAAAACAAAAATGAAACAAACAAAGAACTCCTTGCTTTCATGGTAATTTCCCTTACAGCTCAATTTTGTCACTGTATTGTTAATGTCAGTCACTGTGAATGATAGAAGTGAAGAGTATCCATTCTGCAAGACATGGTCACTGGAAAAATGGATTAGCAACTAAAATGTTCAACATCATTTATATTGGTTTTTGGATTGAGCTATGGCTATATATGAATGAATATAAATGAATATAAATTGAGAAGCTAAATAACTCAACCTAATATTTAAACAAATGATTAATCTAAATGAATACAATGGGTGTGAACTATTTCTCTGGCATAACCCATTACCAGTCTGGTCATTTGGTTTTGAGGCACTTTATGAAAATATTATATAGGATAATGATTGTGCTCTGGTCCTACATTTGTCTACACATACTAGTATTATATGCCCACAATCTCATGTTTGCTTAAGATCAGCCAACAACTTTCCTTTTTTCGAAGGTAATATCGAACTTGAATAATTGATATCCTGCAATTATTTTGCAGACTTTACTTGTGTGACAAATTCTTCTGTCAACTATAATTGAAAGTTGTTATTGTATTTCTACTTGGCTATGCCTATTCTTTGATCAATAAAACTTGCTTACTTATAAAAGAAAAAAAAAATTATTTTCCTTGGAAGAAGATATAGAGCAACTTGCCATTTTTATGCTCAAACTATATCAAGCAGATTTGAATAAATGCAACATCCAACACAATTTATACATAAAAACATAAATCCGAGAACACCATATAATTTTCACGGGTAGGTGATGGACAGGAGCTAGGACTTAAACTTACATGGCAATCCAAAAATCAAGATATTGTACAATTCAACTCCTACGAACTAGATACATATCACAAAATACACAAATTCAAGCAAACAAGAATTTAGGCAAACTGAAAAAAGCGACAGCTTAAGGAATTGGGTTTCCTAATAATCGAGAAGATAAGGACTTTTAGCACCCAAAAATAAAATACAAAAATGCAAGCAAGAAAATAAACAAACTAAACACACTGATTAAATAAACACCCAGAGTCGTGGTTGATGAAGCTTCATATGCTGGGGCTTCAATGGATTTCGAGGGATGGGGTTAGGGATCGGGCTAAGGCTTCGAAGACTCTGATGAGAGGGAGGAAAGAAATGCTTTGAAGGGAGGGGGAGAGTGGAAGCGAGTCTGCGACGATGATTTCAAAGACTGGCAGCTGGGAGACGAGAGGGATGGCGACGGCAACGGTGATTTCAAAGACTAGAGAGGGAGATGCGGGCATGATTTCTCAAATGCGAAATGCGAAAGGGTGTTCTGGGGGGAAGGGCATTTTGGTGCGTTTTGGCACCCGGGTTATTTGCTCTTAAAAAACCCCAATTTCATCAGGCCACTTATCGCCGAAACAAGTTTTTCACATTTTGCAGTGAATGTGTTTTTATATTGCGACGAATATTTTCGTTGTAAAAAGTAAAAAATCGCTGTCAAAGATCAGTTTCGAAACTTGATGTTAAAAGTCCGCAGCAACATCAAAATTGCTGGAATTAAAAACTTATTACGGCGATTATTTTTCCAACAATACTTAAATCGCCGCAAAAGACCCATTTTCTCGATATATAGTCCAAAACTTCTATTTGAACAGACCATAATAATCCTTTTTTTTTTCTCATTTATAAGTAATGAAAGAAATTATAAAAAATAAAAAGAAATTGAAACGAAGAAGATCTATAGAAAATGAGGGAGAGAGACTTTGAAGTCTACATCTTTGCTATTTTCAATTTTGGTTGAATAACAAAGATTGGTTCCTATTTATATATAGAGAAATTAATTACATAGAGATGAGATAAATATTAAGAAAATTGTGAAAATTAAATTTCTTGTTCATTTGATAATTATTAAAATCAAATTAGGATAATAATCTAATCAAATTCTTGATTTAAGACTATCTCTAACTATGAGACGAGACATATGAAGATGGAGTTTGCTTTTATTTGTTCAAGGCATGACGAATACCATGGTTGTTTGGCGAATGAAAAATCAAATAACATACAAACAAGGAGTTACTACCAATGGAAAGGTTTGATTAGCTATATTTGTTGCGCGTATGTAATTAATTTAAAAATTAGATTTATAATTCAGTCTAGAATACACACTTGATATGATAAGATTTGATTTATAAGAGAAGTTAAACCAACTTTTAAGTAAGAATCAATTTTGATTACCAATCTAAGAGAAAGTGCATTCTAGCATCTTGTGCAAGGACAAAGCACTGTTCCGAATCATACTTAGAATTAGTTCAAGGTTTTACTTAAAAATGATTAGATATTATTAGGCATTTGTGTTCTTTAACGTCTCTTATTTTCCTTTTAGGCCTCCTATTCCTCTTCCACTCGACCTTGAAAAATAAAAGTAAATAATAAAAATAAGCAGTAATACGATGGTTATCGTCTCAGAAAATTTCCCCCTTTTCACCCCTTTTTTCCTCCTTACCAAATCTCCAACAAATTCAAGAACCACATGATCTGCTACTCATTCACTTTTGCTAGTCATCTCTAGCTCAAAGAACTGGATCCACCACACAATAAGATTTGCTACCGGTGTCTTAGCATATCATTTATATTAGGACTCCTTATAGCTTTAAAATAATCAAAATACTAATATTTTCTCTTAACATAATTGAGGTGGAAAGTTTCCATATTAACAACGTACTGAATGTTTAAAAGATAAAGCTTCTAAATAGAACTTTTCTATACATTAATATAAAGTCATACAATTTAAAAGAAAAAGCTCCTCTCTCCTACGAAGGTCCATAACCAATCTATAACTTGTTATAAGATGCCCCATGCTACAACAACGTACGTTGAATTTGACCCTCCACAAAAATCCAGCTCAAAATAACATCACGTTTAAAGTTAAATTTTTATATTCATATAACTGATTTACTTATAAGATAACGTCAATTCAATGCTCATTTTTCATTACATAGGCATGTATACACATGCTAATTAAGCTTACTCCGTGCAGCTGTATTTAGTAATTTCACAAAGGGGCTTTTCGGGAAAAAAAAAGGGCTCAAAATAGCCGTATCTAATTACGCTCAAATATAAAAATTAAGCAAATTCTGACAAGTGTGTTCTTGAAATTATGGAGATATTGATTTGCTTAATTAATATATAGTAATGTTATATATAGTTTTGTACTGTGTAAGTCTACACACCGCATATGACAAAAGTGGGATTTCCTATTAAAAGGTAGATTTTTTATATGGGTGAGACTCACACACCCTAAGATTATATAAATAATTTCTCTAAATTAATGGTATGGTTTGATATTTTCGTGATAAAAAAATACTACTAGTAAGCCTTATACCAAATATATCCACCTAACAAACATGTAATTTATTTATTTTTTCTATTTAAATACACATATCTTTAAGTATTAAGGTAGAAGAGTAAAAATAACAAATCACATATTAATTAGATAGAGATATACGACATAAAATTTCGTGTTAAATTTATCTTTTGTGATTTTTCATGGTGATTAAATTAAATTATAGTACTTGTTCTCATGTATGCTCACGAGCAATATGATCATATTTATAATAGGAAAATGTTATGTCCAACGAGAGTGGTCATCAAGAGTGTCTATCGATTTGTATTTTTATTTTGAAAAATTATTCTCATTAGTCACTATTCATTATTCCACATCCCCACACCTTATGAAAAATACCCTCACACTCTATGGAAAAAAAAAAAACAATAGATGTGGAGTGTAGGAGTGAACAGTGACTGATCATGTATAGAATTTCTCTTTTATTTTTTGTACTTTATAGTTAAATAAGTTTTTTTTAATGAGTTTAAGCTTTTATTTTTTTAAAAAAAATATTTAAGAGAATTTTAAAAATATTTAAAAAATACATAAAAAAAAAACACTCTCGATGGATATTGTACCATTATGATATGAGCTTTGCTACTCTCGATGGAAATATATTTTTCATAAACTAATAGATTTCATCTACTCACCATTTATAGATCACATATTTGATAAGAGAAAAAATAAATAAAAAATAAAAAAATTTATGTGTAGATTGTGGTGTGAAGATGATGAATATAATTTTTTTTATAATATTTACTGCTACAGTTGCACACCAAGTGATTGAATGGTGTTGGGTCTGCTTTCACCATCAATGGCCAACTTGTTAATGAGGTCGTACATAGTCCCGTTTAGGCCCTGTTTAGTAGGAATAAGTTGAATAAAATATTGTTAAAATATTATTTTTTAATATTATTATTTTGAGATTTAAAAAAATTTAATTATTTATTATATTTTGTATAGAAATTTAAGAATAATATCATATGATTGTTTCAATAAGATCACGTGATTCAATAAGATGCCAGACGGTAGTTTTACGATCAATAGACAACTAGTGAAGGAGGTTGTACTGTTGGACACAGTCTCATTTAGGGCAAGTTTAGATCCCAAACTCATTTCAACTCATCTTATCTAATCATTATAGTTTTTCCAAATTTCAACATAAAATTTAATAAACAATTCAATTTTTTCAAATTCCAAAATAATAATAATAATATTAAAAATAATATTCTAACGATATTTTATTTAACTTTCATCTCAATTTAACATCCAAACGCAACCTTAATTTTCGAAGAGCCATAGATGAACTGGCAACCTCAGATAATTGCCAAGGGATAATGCAATAAATTAATAGTACCCTTTTTTTTTTGTGTTCTAGAGGTGGAAAGGAAATAATTTTAAATTTAATAGCGAGAGCAGTCAAAATCTGTTTTAACTAACATGTCTGAAAACGAGGGCTCTTAGGGTAAAGTAGGACCAGTCTAGCCTGCCCCCACTATTCGATTCGTCCTTCTTCGTCTTTTTTGATTCACATGAATACTAGTTTGCCTACTTTTTTTTTTTTTTTTGAAATAACCTCATTCATTGATAAATGAACATTACAAGGATTGAAAACAGTTTGGATTTTCCTCCAACTTTACTATGTAATCAGTTACATGTAATGCAGCTTTTCCTAGTTCATGAGCTACTAAATTACCTTCACGGTTTATATGACATATCTTCCACTCTACATATTGAGCTAATGTATCTTTTAAATACGAAATAATCATGTTAAAGTAGCCCTGATTTTGTTTCATCTGCTGCACCTCATTGACAACAGTTTGGGAATCTCCTTCCAAAATAACTCTGTACATGCCAAGTTCTAAACCAAATCTTGTTGCTCTACGTGCTGCTAATAAAGGATTTAGTATTGAATCTTGTATCTCTTTCAAGGTAGCCAAAAAACTGCCATGTTCATCTCTGGCAGTAGCACCAATTCCTATTTTACAAACTCTCTTGTCAACTGCCACATCCCAATTAATTTTGCAGAAACCTTGGGGTGGACATTTCCATAATACTCTACTTTGGTTAACTGATGAAATTTGAGTGGCTTCTCTTGTCTGCATTGCTGAGATTTCTTCTCGTAGGTCATGTCTTGCTCTTTTGATTACTGAATTTGGGTTGATGTAGATGTTTTTGAAAACAAGTTGATTTCTTCTCCACCATAAGATCCAGAGTACTAAAGTAAGCTCCTGCGTTTCGACTTTGTTCAGTTTCTTAAACATTTGTTACATCAGTTCTATGATATTCTTGGCTGAGCTTTTGCTTTTTTGAATTTTCCTATTGCACAAGTTTAGAACATCATTCATTGAGGCACATTCCCACAATATATGTTCTATGCTTTCTGGTTCCATTAAACACATAGGGTAGGAAGGATCATCCAAAACTTTTCTTTTGCATAGGTTCGATTTAGCGGGCAGTATGTTCTTGTAAGCTCTCCATAGAGAATTTTTTGCTGTAGGAGGAATTTCAATCTTCCAAATTTTGGTCCGTTCGTCTGAACTATTATTGATGTTAGATTGTTGGCCCCTTGTTCTTTCCATTCTCTACCTTTGTATATGGTAGGCACGTCTAACTGTAAAATGACCATCTGCCTTGCCTCTCCAATATGCTTTTCCTTTCCAAATTAACTTGTCTGGCTAGTTGCATTGGCTAATAAGGATTGGAACAATGAGATCAACTTCCTCCTTATTGAAAATGGATTGGATTAGAGGAATGTTCCACCTTTTTGTGTCAGTTGTTAAGAGTATTTCCACTTTAGCATCAATTCCCAATATTCTGTCTCCACTTTGAGGCTTGTATAACATAGGTTGAGGTAGCCATGGGTGTGACCATATGTTAACAGTTTTTCCATTGCCTATACACCATATAAGTCCTTCTTGGAGTAGTGGTCTTGTTGATAAGATGCTTATCCATATGTATGAGGGTTTGCTTCCCAACTTTGCTTTTAAGAAATCTGAATTTGGGAAGTACTTTATTTTCAAAACTGTGGCTACTAGTGAGTTAGGAATGGTTATTAGCCTCCATCCTTGCTTTGCAAGTAAAGCATTGTTAAAATTTTCAAATTCTCTAAAGCCTAACCCTATTTTGCTCTTAGGCTGCCCCATTTGAGACAACTCAACCAGTTAATCTTTCTTTCTTGATTTGCTTGCCCCCACCAGTAGCCTCTCATTATTTTATTTAGATGCATCAACAATCCTTTTGGCATTTTTAAGACACCCATCGAGTAGGTGGGAATGGCTTGTATAACTGATTTTAATAAAATTTCTCTTTATGTCTGTGATAGAAATTTTACTTTCTAGTTGTTCATCTTGCTACTGACCTTGTCAAGGATTCCTTTGAATTCTTCTGTTCTTGATCTACCTATTAAGGAAGGTAGCCCAAGATGATTTTCATATGAAGAAGTAAATCTGATGCCTGCTTTTCTGGTTATTCTTTCTCTTGTGGTAGTTTGAGTGTTATTACTAAAAAATAAGGCAGATTTCTCTATATTCAACCTCTGTCCTGATGCCATTTCGAAATCATTGATTAGTTCCATCATCCTGGTCCATTGTGAGTCAGTTGCTTGGCAAAAAAGCATACAATCATCTGCAAAGAATAGATGACTTATATGCAATTTCCTCTACCCAATGGTAAACCTGTTATCATCTTTTCCTTATCAGCTATTTTGAGCATTTGACTTAGAGCCTCTTAGAATAGAATAAATAGATAGGGTGATAGAGGATCACCTTGTCTAATGCCTCTTGCAGGTGAAAAGAAAGATTGTGGATTGCCATTAATCAACAAAGAGTAGGAAACTGTTTTTACATAGTTCATAATGATATCAACCCATTTCCTGTTAAAGCCCATCTTTGGCATAACCTTTTCAAGGAAATTCCACTCTAATCTGTTATATGCTTTGCTCATGTCCATTTTTAGAGACATATAACCCTTGGATCCTTTCATCTTGCTATGCATAAAGTGTAAAGCTTCAAAAGCTACTATGACATTGTCAGCTATTTGCCTTCCTTGCACAAAGGCACTCTGATTTGGGGATATGATTGAGGGCAGTAAAGATTTTAATCTGTTGGCTAAAACCTTAGCCATGACTTTATAAAGCACATTACGCAAACTAATTGGCCTGAATTCTGAAACTGAGTTGGGATTTTTAACCTTTGGAATCAATAGTATATAGCTCCTATTGATAGAGCTGTCCCAACTGTTTGTGTTTAGTGACTACCTCACACAGATCCTCACCTACAATATCCCAGTTTTGTTGAAAAAAGCCAACTGAGAATCCATTAGGTCCTGGGGAACTTATAGCACTCATACTGTGAATTGCCTCTTGTACTTCTAAGTGGACAAATTCCTTTATCAGAGAAAGGTTCATCTCACTAGTGATCAAATTTGGAATATCTTTCACACATTGTTCCTGCCCCACTTGATTTGATGTAGTAAAGAGATTTGTAAAGAAATCCTGAATGCATTGATTAATGTCCTGTGGTGATGTACATTGTTTTCCCATCCCATCACTGATACTGGTAATGGTATTCTGTTTATTCCTTTGAGTAGCACATGAATGAAAATATTTAGTATTTTTATCACCTTCCGTCAGCCATCTTTGCTTAGAACACTGTTTCCATTTCATTTCCTACTGCTCTAATATCTTTTGAACTTGGTTTCGAATATGTTTGATATTAGCCTACTCATTGCCATTGTTTCTCTCATTCACTTGTTGTAAGATCCTTAGCTGAAGATCAATTTCCCCTTTGGTATCCTTGGTTTGTTTCTTTTTCCATAAGAGAAGTTTGTACTTGCAGCTGTTTAATTTATTTGAGAAGTCTATCAATGACCTGCCAACACAATTATTGTTTTTCCAAGCTGCAGATATCAGACCTTTGCATTCATTATTTAGTCCCCAACTATTTTCATACCTGAAAATTCTGGGTCTCCTTCTTGGTTGTTGTGTTTGATTGCTCAAGTTTGTTAGAATGGGATTATGGTCAGAAGAGCAAACTGATAAAATGATAACAGAAATGTCTAAGAAACTGTTAAGACATTGAGTATTGGCAAACACACGATCAAACCTCTCTTTAGTAAAGTCTAACCCTTCTCCTCTGTTAGACCAGGTAAATTTCGAACCATAGTATCCCATGTCACTTAATTTAGTATCCTGTAAAGCTTGTCTAAATCTTTGCATCTGAGCATATGGTCTCTATGGTCCCCCAAATTTCTCATGATTATAGAGAATTTCACTGAAATCCCCCATACACAACCAAGGCCTTTGGTCTGGAGGCTTGAGTAGCCTTAAAAGATGCCAACATCCTTCTCTTTTAGCTGTTATTGGATTCCCATAAAAACCTATTATGGACCATATTGTCCCAGTCATTGCCTCCTTCATTCTAACTATGAGAATTTGTAAAGGTCTCAACCTACATATTAGATTCTGACTTCCATAACATTGCCAAACCTCCACTACTACCTCTACTATCTACTATGAAACTTCTATCAAAACCAATTATGTTTCTGATTCTCTCCATTCTCTCCCTTGTGCTTTTTGTTTCAATGAGGAAGATCAACTTTGGGCACTTTTGTTTCACTAAGAAGTGAAGTTCTCTAACTGTTCAAAGGTTCCCAAGCCCTCGACAGTTCCAAGTTAAACAATTTATTGTTGTAGGTGGGGCTGCTCAGTAGCCACCACCTTTTGATCTTGAGTTAAACTCCTTACAGGTTTGAGTTCCTCCTTCTGCTTTTTAGTTGCAAATTGCTATTGTTGTCACTGTATATCCCCTCTGCTGTTTGTGCTTTGTTTTCTCTGGCCCTTCTCTTCCAGCTTGATGGTTTTGTTGTTAAAGCCTCAGGTTTAGTAGAGTTTATCATAGGATAGTCACAATTGGTATCTGGGGAAAAGGATCAGTTATTTTTGCTAGATTTTCCTTGGGGTAACATTGTGATCTACCTGATTAAAGAAAACCTGTTGCACCTCCTTTGGTGGTATTATCAGTTGGTCTTCACTATAATCCTTTATGTAGTTGGGTATGTTCTCCATCCTCTCTTTTCCTTTTCCTTTTGATACTGTAGCTGTCTGTTCAATATGAGATTGATTACCTTGCTCTAAAGCAACTGAATACTCCTTCTGAGATGCCTAAGTATCATTATTTATTAGAATGCCTTTTCTACCTGCATCTCCTTCAGAATTTTGATAATTAATAGGTAATCTAAATCACTTTCCTTTTCCACCATTCCCATTAAAGTCATTCCTGTGGCCCTCAGCCATTGGCCATATTGGGATTGGGCTTCTCTTTTATCTGTTATTCTAGATTTTCCTCTTGCACAAAACCTGCTATCATGTTGAATTGCTCCATAGTGAAAGCAGAAAAGGGGCAATCTCTCATACTTGAATTCAATCCATCTTTGCTTGCCATCCACTTTGATCAGTTTCCCTCAAGGAAGAGGCTTTGTAATATCCATCATCACCCTGATGGTGAGGTACTTTCCCCACCCTATACCATCCTCTTCAACTTCTATATTCAAAACCTCTCCAATTGCTGAGCCAATTCTTTCCCCACCCTTCTCAGTCATGGCTGCAGGAGGCAGGCCATCATGTAATTGAAAGCCAAAATGGTTCTTGGGTAAAAACAACTTCACTAGGTGGGATTTTACTATCAAATTCTTTAAAACAGATTAAGTTTTTTATCAAAAGGCCAAGGTCTTCCTTTCTTTACTTGCTCAATATCCATTTCTTTTTGAAATTCCACCAAGAATTTGTGATATCCCACTTCAGTAAAACTAACAGCTCCTTCAGGGTTCCAAATTTTTGTCATAGTAGTTTCACTACAAGAAAAAGCAGTTTTTGCTGCCAAAAACTAAAGGGGCGAGTGATTTTTGGCCACAACAGACCATAAATTAATGTAGCCGCATTTTTGTAGCGGCGACTGTGAAATTCGCCATTAAACATATTTTTTACGGCGACATGATATTTTTTGCATCCATTTTGTCTCCTCACAAATAATAATACCGTGTAAGATGTAAAATGCGGCGTTATTTCTTAATGCGGCGACATGTTTATCACCGCAGTAAGTCAAAAGCAGGGAAACAACAAGTTCTCCGAAAATCACCTTAACCCATTTTCACCGAAACAGACCATATGTCTTCCTCCCAATTTTGCTGCAGCCATTGTGAGCCTCCACCACCTGCGATGAACCAGCCGTGCCTAGCCACTCTGCCTTCTCCATCGAAACAGAGCAAAACCCCCTCCATCAGTCCATCCCAGCCTTCACGTTGAACAAGGTCACCGAAAACCTAGGTTTCCTGCTGCGTCGATCTCCACCTTAGTCGATTCTTCTCTGTGACAGATCGACCTCCCTGCTGCACGCCGTCGCCTCCTCACCTAGCCTGTAAGTCTCGTCTGTCTCTCTCAAAATCAATTATCGTCCGTCTCTCTCACTCTCTCTCTAACTTTCACTCAGTCCCTCTCTCTCTATAGGCTACCCAATCGTGTCTGACCATCGCGCACCACCTTCTCCAATCGGTCCTAATTTCAGCAAGCTATCTCCTCTTCAGCAAATCTGTGGTATTTATTTCCTTCATTCCGTAAGAATCTCTCTGTTTTGGGTATATGCATTTGTACTAGTTTTTTTTTTGGGCTCATTTGCATGTGGAAGGTAAAGTCATTGGAGGCTTATTTAAGTACTGATTGGAGAGCATGAAAACCATATTTAAATTAAAGAAGAAGATATATTTTTTTATGATTGGTCATTAATTCATGAAACATATACTGGGGCAAAGAATCAATAAGGGAAACTCCACTAAGAAGACGTTTTACTTTTGACCAATTAGCGAAGACTGATTCTCGCAGTTTTTGGAAATTTGCTGCGAGAAAACAGGGGAAATGCGGGGATCTCACTCCCTGCGAGAAGGGAAAATTCCTGTACTCAAGTATCAGTCACAGAAATGCTGCCTCTTGCTAGCTCTATGAGGTTCTGAAATTATCTTACTAAAATCTTTCCAAACAAAATTTATCCTCTAAAATCTTAGATGGAGTATTAATTATCCACATAATTAATTTAAGGGTTATAGCAGATTACAAACAAAATCTCAACATGCATGGAAATTATTACACCCCAAAACAAAGGCTGTGGCATATATTTCAGCAAGCCTAGCTGTATAAAGGGATAGAGGAGTGCTAAGGCTATGTTTAAATGTTGGGGTGATTAAATAATAAATAATTTAATCATTATTAATGAAGTAGTGTTCACTCATCAAACACAATCTAAAAGATAGGTCAGGGCCGATAAGGGTGTTGGTACCTATTAATAGCAACTTCTTGATCAACAATGTAGTTTCCAGCCCTCAACAGTGAATTGACAACAATTGTTGCTTGAGATGGGGATGTTATAGAATCCCACATTCCATATGGACCCCTCCCATTGTCTCCACTTATGCGGCAGTACAGATTTTAAGTATGACCCTCACCTTCTGCATGCCCCT